>JABUQX010064455.1:0-5000 GCA_015478945.1 Trachelipus rathkii | reverse complement strand
TTATTGGACCTTTTCTAATCTAAGGAGCCAATTTTTTTGTTTATTAATTTTATTTTTATTAGTTAATTAGGAAATTAGGTTTATATTGAATTTTAGGTGTAACAGATTGATTTTATAAATATAAATATTAAAATACTTATATATTATTTAAATTTAGACCATTGTACGTCTGGCGTCAACATTCAGTTAGCTATTTGTATCTAAGTATAGTATAATGAATAATTAAGTCAGTTATCCAATTGTGACCATTTACTATACTTCACATAATACTCATACTCATTATATAATATATACTATATCATATAATCAATATATTAATAACTATATATAAGCATAATCATAAATAAATATATAGTAAATGATATATATATATAAACGACGAAGTAGGAAATTTACTATCCTAACCAGATCTACCTAGCCGGTCCTTAACCTAAGACAAAGACCTAACCTAATCTAAAGTAACCCTAAAACAAACCTAACAGTAACTAAGCCTAACTAATCAAACATAGCTTAGCAAACATCTTAGAAAGTGAAACATTCCCCATTTTTGTTAGTAATATCATTCTCTTCGGATAATACATACGTATGCCACTATAATTATATATGAGCTCACTAATATAATAATGAATAATAATAATATAATAATGAATAATAATAATATATAATAAAATAATAATAATCAATAATAATAATATAATAATAATATTATATTATTATTATTATCAATCATCATGCGTTACCTTTTCTCCCAAGACTGGGGGTAAGTGCGTTACATGCATCGGAAAAGAAAAAAAAAAAAAAAATAGCCAGTAAAGAATATGACAAAGTCCGAAAAGAAGAACCAGCCTCACCCGCCCCTTCTGTACCATTAATTAGTAAAACTCGTCGCAGTCAGAAAATCCACCCAAGAGCTTCATGGGACCGCGGAATCCTCACTATGGTTACAATCGTCA
The DNA here is from genome assembly GCA_015478945.1 of Trachelipus rathkii. Lineage (NCBI taxonomy): Eukaryota > Metazoa > Arthropoda > Malacostraca > Isopoda > Trachelipodidae > Trachelipus > Trachelipus rathkii. Next base: position 4,047 of record JABUQX010064455.1, on the reverse strand, counting down.
GTTGTAGGTTCATCCCCTGGGCCAGGTGGGCCACAACCATACCCCTCAGCAAAACCCCGCCATTTCTCCTCCTATTATGCACTTCTCTTCTCGCCTCTGCCAAACTCACATTTCTCTTCTGCAGACATTCCTTTACTGACTCAAATCCACGTTTTCTTCGTCTCCCAGCCGTTCGTCCCCAACACACTCATCACTATACCATATCCACTTAACCAAACCGACTATCATTCATGCCTTTCCACAGACCAAACCAATTCAACAGACTTTCATTCTATTCTCTCGTTGTACTCTTATCTTCACACCAGAAACAACTCTCTAAAACGTTTCATTCCTCATTTTATCAATTCTTCTCACACCTAAGCACTGCCCCATAAGAGTTGCCATTCTGAACACATGAAACTTTAAGATCTAGACTTCTTATCCAGCCATAGCTTCTCACTACTATACAATAACAAGGGTAACATTCCCTCATGCAAGACCCTAGCGCACTCCAAACTTAGTTCTGTTTACATTCACCAACATTTAATTGCACCAGCCACCTTTCTGGCCATTCACAACTTCCGTACTTACATCTGCTCATCGTTCTCCTCTCATCTAACATTAACCCTAAATATTTATGACACTTGTTCCATCTGCTCACCATCTAACATAACTTCACACTGAGGACTGTCCTCACTCACAACCATAATCTTACTCTTTCTCTACGTTTACCTTTCAAACCCCTCCTTTTACACACCCTTCCATATCTCTCTACCAATCCTCTCGAAACTCTCTCAGATTCGCCACAAAGAACCAATCATCCGCATATAATAGTAGAGCCAACCCCCCACTCATCGCTATTCTCCATGCATTCTAACACCATTTCCGTGCACCCCACATTAATTTCTTTCATAACACCCATCCGGATAGACAAATTGAATAACAAGAGTATACAAAACCCTGTCTCACTCCGCTATTTAATACGTAAACCAATCACCTGTTTGACCTGTGTATTCTTAGCACCCCATCACCTACACTATCATCACTACTTTGATTCCCATGCAGAAGCCAACCACCAACACACATATAGTCACTAACACCTGCCATAGAGCTTACCCATATCAACCCTATCATACGCCTGTTGCAAATCCATAAACCTAAATACAATTACTTCTTCTTATTCCTCATTTTCTCAATCATTTGTTCATATCGAAGATTTTGATCCACTACCTCTACCACTCCCAAACGCACCTTGTCTCCTTCACAATCAGTTCCTTTCCAGTTATTCGACGTCACTCTTTCGACCAAAATGACAGCATATATCATGTGAAGTACAACACATAAAAAACTATAAAGCCTATAACTTCTACAGTTCCCCTTATCTCCCTCGTACCTTATCTATCAAGGTCACATTGACTGCTCATCCTCCAAATCCCTGGAAATACATACCCTCCATAACGATTGATTACACACTTCAAATCCATCAATCACATCTCATCCTCCGTTCTTGATCATATTCCCAGTACATTTCATCTAACCTGCAGATTTACCATTCCTTTAACTTTCTCACTCTACCCATTACCTCCTCCTGACTACTAATAACATCATCCCAAAAATACCTTCCTTCTGCTCCATCAAAACCCACACACATTCACAGTCACCTCTTCATTACTGCCAAATATTATGCAGATTTTCCGAAGTGTTCTTTCCACACTGCCCCTCACATCCATTTCATCTAGTTACACAATATATTATTAATATTATTATTCATTATTATTATATAATACACTCACTGGAGTCACATCCATAACATACTACGTGAACTCGACGAAACAAATGAATTCAGGGACATGTTTTGAAGTCAGGATGCTACAGATGGCCTTGAAAATTAAATTATAGATATATACAATTTTAAAATCAACCATTTCATCATTGGGAATATATTTTAAATATGAAATTTTACTACTACTACTAATACAAAAAAAAACAAAAAAAAAACCAATAATTAGCTAGTTGAATATCATATATAATAATTACCTGTATTATTTGTTAACAACATGCTAGCAACTTTTAGCTCTTGCACAAAATTATATCATTCACGGAATAGAGTCAGGAGTGAAATATTAGGTCTTAGAAAGACTCTCTCTATCATCTCTATAAAGCACACGCCCAAGTACAAATTAAGATAATTCTGCCAAGAATTTACGATTCAAAACATACAACGAGGTTCTTAGTAACTTGTATTAAAAAAACAATATAAATAAGATAAATTAGAAAATAAATTTGGCGATACTATAATTAAATGAGGCAAAAATATATTTTATTATTAATATAAGTAGTATTAGTCACAAAACTTGATACAAGAATTATCGAGGCGGAAGGGCGGTGATAACTCTGCGACCTAAACCTTCCCACCTCACCCTTAACCTATGCAAAGGATAGATTTGTAAAACCTGTAACAAGCAAAAAAACAAAAAACAAATAAACCAACAAAAAATGGTTTTTATTTAAAATGACAAACGTTTCCTTTTTTTAAAATGTTTTTCTTTAATAATTTAAGTCTTAAACAAATATTTTCAATTTAAAGTAAAATGTCGTATCAAAAAAATGTGTTGACCTTGAGAAGAAGTTCCCCCAGACTAAAAGCTAGGTCGAAATTCATTCTTAGCCTTTTTTTTATAAATAAAAGTTTAAATCTCACGGGACAATTTGCACTAATAGGATGGGGGAACTTTCACATTAAGATTTTTTCTAAGGGATCCGCAAGAGGATATCGAAGGACCGCATCTTCACCACCAAAACACCGGAGTCCCATCAAATCACTCATACATTACTTCGTTCGTATACAATTTTTTTGTCTTATTTATTCGATATGAGAAATCTTGATACACACTCATAGATTATGTTCAAATATCTTGGAGTTGTCATACGGGCAGGAGGAAAGGAGGGAATGAGAGAGACAGAGAAGAGGAAAGAAAGAGAATGAGAAAGGAATACAGAGACAAAGAATAGGAATAAAAGAAAGAAAAGAAAGAAAGAAAGAAATAGAAAGAATAAAGAAAAGAGAAAAGAAAGAAGAAAAGAAAAAGAAAAGAAAAAGAAAAAGACAATTAGATAGAGAGATAGATGGATAGAATAGTAAATTTGGAATAGATCAGATAAATTTTAAATATAGGATAGATAGATAGCATAGATAAGTAATAGATAGATAGATAGATAGATAAGATAATAATAGATAGATAGATAGACTAGGACTGACAAGAATAAATAGATAGATAACATAGAGTAGATAGGATAGATAAGATTAGATAGATAGATAGATAGACAGATTAGATAGATAGGATAGATAGATACGATAAATTTGGATATAGATTAGATAGATAGCATAGATAGAAGATAGATAGCTGAGATAGATAGATAATTTAAGGAGAGAGAGAGTGAGAGAGAGAGATCAGGAGAGGTGAAGAGAGAGAGAGAGAGAGAGAGAAGAGAGAAGTGCTGCCACAGCGGGACGGTTGCCGACCCGCGGTGGAGAGACAAGAGAGAGAGAGAGAGAGAGAGAAGAGAGAAGAGAACGAGAAGAGGCAGGCAAACTTTTATATTTTGTCAGTTAACATGATTAAAGATAAGAATGTACACTCTTTGCTTTAACACGATCTATTCGTGTCCTGCTTTTCACGTTCATCTGCAAGCCCTTCATTCTGGGAAGCCACCTCGTGAAACTCTGGTTAGAGAACTTAACGTTCAAAAGTCATCATCTTTATTATCTTTTATTTTTATCTTTTATCTCTGTACTATTATTTAATTTATTTTAATATATTTAGTAAATTTCCTTTGTTGTTTGTATTCTCCTGCTAAATGATTATGATCTCTTACTTTAATATCGTTTTCTGTATATTCTCTTTTACTTTGTTTGTTTCTTACTTTTCATTGAATAATAATAAATAATAAATAATAATAATATCATAATAATAATTAATAATTAATATAATATAATATAATAATGAATAATAATAATAATGATAATACGAGCATAAATAGAATAAATTTAATTATTATATCTCCGGT
>JABUQX010064454.1:7500-20160 GCA_015478945.1 Trachelipus rathkii | reverse complement strand
GAGCCATCCAAAAATCTATAATACTGATTATACCGGATCGGATTGGTGAGTTTTATATTGCGTCTTACACACAAGTTCAGGAAACTGCAATAAAAGTTAAAAGTTAAAGGTAGTTGCCTAATTGATAATATATATATATATATATATATATCATATATTATAGATATATATATATATATATATATATATATATATAATATATATATAATATATATATATATATATTATATATATTATATATATATAATATATATTATATATATTATATATATATCTATAATCTATAACAACTCCCAGGAAGGGCTTTCGCCCTGGCAGTTGGTCCAGCATCTTCCTCTTCAGGCCCGAACCCTTAACCCTAGAGCACTCTAAGAAAAATTCCATTTCTTGGCCGCAATGGTTCCGACGCCTGTCCTCGGAGTTAAACACTTCTCAGGTAGGGTTTCCCCTTCAGTAGAACTAGCATCTCTTCCATTTGGCCTCGAAACTGGTTAAAAAGGGGAGCTCTTCCAGAGGACTTGCTTCTAGGCGAAAAAGATTCCAACGCTGGTCCAGGGGTTATTAATTAAAGCAAAAAGGAAAGAACCGGGTTGCTAGCCCTGTTCCCCTATACCATGCGAAGAGAATCTTCATATGTCCTGACCGCTGCGAAACAAACAATCTTCTTGAGCGCAAATCATTGAAACTGCCTTCTCAATAATTCCATCCTATATCCTATTTTATTCCAAACATATGTGATCCAAAATTTCGAGTATTTTAATTTTCATTTTACCAATAATTTTTAGTGTAAAACGGTGCCAAGCCTTTCGGGGTAGGTTAAGTGCGTGGGATAGGGTGTTGGGCCCAACTCGTGAGTCTCGCAGGGCGTGGGTGTGGATGAACCCGAACCGGACGAAATGGAACAAGGATGAAGTCCCCGGCGCCATTAAATGATGAAAAAGGTTTGTCCCGGTGATAGCTTCGCGTGAGAGGGATGGTGCGATGTGCCGACGTACCTCTACTACATGTGACATGTGACACTGTAGAGAGGCCATGAGGTAGGCTTGACTCGGCAGCCAACCGGGGTACAGAATGGTCCTCCTCCACCTGGTGTGTATATGCCGCTGAGGAGGGAAGGCCATCCTTGTTACCAATCTCTGGTGAGGGTTAAAATTAAATAAGTGTAGAAGTGAAGAGGTAGTATATGAGTCAAGTATAAAGTAATTTTCGAAAATAAATTGTTCTAATAACTATAATTTAAAAAGTATTATAATTTATATATTAGACCAAAGTATTATGAGAATTTATAGATAAGAGAGAATTAGTGAAGATATAAAGAATTGAGTAGATTATAAGAAGACTGGTATCATTGACATTTATAGATAAAAAGGAAGGGATAAGAAGGGACGAAAAATCTATTGACTACTATTCTCACTATTTTATATTATACTGACATAATATTATAGAACTATATAATTATATGTATATAGAGTCATTTGATAACTGATAGATTAAGCTTTCATTATACTTACTATAAATATCTCTATTTATATCTAGGTTATATATTTGATGGGAAGTGAACTGATGATGGATAGTCAAATTTGCTATACTATAATAATTGTATTAAGTTATACATATATATATATATATTTCATGTGTATTTTATTCCATTATGTTATTATTATCTGTACTCCAAATATAATATCAGTGTATTGCTTTTCTGATGCTTTTCAAGAAATCTTTCACTTAAAATATATTTTTGAGCACAATTCATAATGGGGATGCTTTCGAGCTACGGACCGACAAGGTTTCGTGCTATTTATTTGAAATTGTGTTACAACCGACTCTGCATTAAAGTTTCATCCTTAAAAAACAATAATTTCTTTGAAAAAATTCTTACCCAGATCTGCTCCGGCCTCTGGATCCTACTAATGTTACTTTCTTTGCTATTTGAAAATTTTTCAGCCACAACTAGTCTTTCACAATAAATTTTTACCTAAAAAATAATATTTTTTATAAAAATTCACTCAGGATTTTGAACTCCAGAGTTCCGGCTACTGAGTTCCGACTTCGCTCTGACTAATTTCCTTATTTTGATTTAATGAGAGAACGTCTTACAGGTTTAAATTTTCAACCTAAATAAAAATTCTTTAAAAAAATAAACTTTGGTTTCGTTTTCGACTTCTGCTCTGGCTCCTGCTCCGATCTGAACTAAGTCTCACTATATTTTATGAAATTATCAGCACGTCTTCTGTATGGCACAATAACTTTTTCACCTAAAAAATTATTTTTTGAAAAAATTCCATACTCTGGCTGGATCCGGCTCCGACTCCAGCTCTGGATCCGACTAAGGTTTCTGCACTATTTGAAAATTATTTTCGGCATATCTTCTTGGCCAATAAATTTTATATCATCAAACTAAATAAATTTTATTTTAAAAAAAAATTTTTTCATATTACTGGGCTGGATCTCTTAGCTCCCAATCCGGTCTACTTCGTGCTCTCGAAACCTAAACGAGAGGTTTCTGTACTATTTGAAATTGTTCAGCAAATATCTTCTGGCATTAATTTTTCACCTAAAAAAATATTTCTTGAGAAAATTCATATCCAGGCTCCGACTCTGGCTTTGGCTCCGGATCTGACTAAGGTTTCTGTTTTATTTAAAAATTGTTCAGCACATCTTCTGGCATTAAATTTTTTCTTGAAAAAATTTCATACCCAGGATCCGGCTCCGGATCTGACTAACTATTCTGCAGTATTTGAAAATTGTTCAGCACACTTTGTTATTGGCTTTTAAATGTTATTTTTAACCTAAAATAAAATATTTCTGAAAAATATTTCATTCCAGGATCCTGGACTCCAGATCTGACTTTAATAAGGCTTCTTTGAAAATTATTCAGCACGTCTTGTGGTGATAAATTTTTCACTAAAAAATGATTTTTTAAAAATATTTCATACTTTGGCTGGATCCGGCTCCGGATCCAACAAAGGTTTCTGCACTATTTGAAAATTATTCAGCACATCTTCTGGCAATAAATTTTTAAACCTAAAAAATTATTTTTCCAAAAAAATTTCATACTCTGGCTGGATCAGGCTCTGACTCTGGCTTTGGCTCCAGATCCGACTAAGGTTTCTGTACTATTTGGAAAATTGTCAGCACGTCTTCTGGCATTAAATTTTTTACCTAAAAAAATATTTCTTGAAAAAATCCTTACCCAGGATCCGGCTTCGGCTCTGGATCCGACTACGTGATTTGAAAATTGTTCAGCGCGTCTTCTGACAAATTTTTCACCTAAGAAATTATTTTTAGAAACAATTTCATACCTAGGATCCGACTTCAGCTGCGGATCCGACTAGTGTTCCTGTACTATTTGAAAATTGTTCAGCATGTCTTTTCTATTGGTTTTATTTTTCAAAAACTTAGAATATGTTTTGAAAATTTCATACATCGGCTCTGCTCCGACTCCGTTAATCCGGATTATGCCACGACTAAGGATTCTGTACTATTTGAAAATTGTTCAGCACATCTGACAATAAATTTTTCACCTAAAAAAATATTTCCCGGAAAAATTTCATGCCCAGGATCCGGATCCGACTAAGGTTTTTGCACTATTTGAAAATTGTTCATAAATTGGCAATAAAATTTTCACCTAAAAAATATTTTTCAAAGAAATTTCACACTCTTGGCCTCCAGATCTCACAATGCTCCAACTTACTGCTCCAGCTCCAGACACTGACCAAGGATTCTGCACATTTGAAGTGAATTGTTCAGTACGTTTTCTCTCAATAAAATTCATTTTCACCTAAAAAAATTATTCCATGATTTAAAAATATTTATACCCAAGATTTGGCTCTGGATCTAGCTTCGACTTTGACTCTATTTATTTGACTGAGTAAAATCCGAAGAATGGGTGAGAGGTTCAGAATATGAAAAAAAAATAGATTTTTTATATTATAAAAATATGAAAACTTTTTTTTTTTTTTTTTTTTTTTTTTTGAGCCTGAACCTGAAATTGCAATTTTGACTGGAATTGAATTTATTTAGTTCGACACCTCTCTAAATAAATTTCCATTATCTAAAGAAAAACCACTCAGTCAAGTTTAAAAAAAATAATTACATCCATGAATGTTCATAGAAGATAATTTTTCCTAATTATCTAGATCAGAGATTCCCAACCGTGTGTGCCGCGGCACTTATTTGCCGGGGAGATCTGTCAGGATAGCGGGCGTGATTTTAATCTTAGATTGTAGCATCTCTAACCATTTTAATGAAATTACGTCTTCAATTACTTAGGCAAAAATTCTTTTAAAAAAGCGTTTAAAACTGAAGAGAATGAAAGTTAATTATACCGTACTGATATATCTAATATATATATTATAATATATATATATATATATATTATATTTATATATATATAATTATATAATATATTATATTATATATAGTCAATATATTATTATAATAATATTATATAATATATTTTAATAAGTATATAAATAAATTTATTAATTATATCTATTATTATTATATTAGACCGCCACGCTGCAGGACAAAGGTCTCTGGCAGGCGTAAGACGGTAAAATTCGAATTACAATGTATAATTTGATTTGTCGTTCATTAGATACTTTCCTGTAAGAAATTCCGTCCATTTTTGTTTTTAAATTTGTGCAAGAAATTACCGGTTGCCAATATTTTCGCTTTCCGTTCTCTTCCTATCCAATAACCTGTCTCTTCAGCGAGAACAAATGTTGGTGGAATTATGTAACCGTGTGTTCTACCATCAATGACATGGAAAGAGTTGTAATAGGATTTGTTAGCTTCGAGCTTTACAGGACATAGAGTGGATCATTGATAATACACTGCTTTCGTGCACAAGAGAAAGACAAGTTAGTAGTGAAATAATTGTGTCGTAGAGCAGTTGACAGAAGATATAAAATCAGGTAGTAGATGAAAAATTTACATTACAACTACCGCGACCTTTGAACAATCCAGAACTCTTTTGAAAATAATGTTGTGAAATGAATGCATCATATATTTCACTATTATTTCAATATGCAATATAGTAGAGATGGTTATTTTTCGTTTTGTATAGTACTGAACGCTCGTTCTCAGAACTCTTCAAACACTCCAAAGTAACGAATTAGAAAGTCTTTTTTTGAGAAAGAGAAGAAACATGATGCATTTATCGTAGGTTGCTGCAAAATGGATTGAGTTGGTGTTACAGCTGTTTTCATCTCTTCAGATATTTTTATGTACAACTAAGATGTAATAAAAATACTTCAATTTTCAGCAAGACGAGCGAAGAAACAATAGTCTCTATCACCAGGAAAAAATGAAAGGTTTCTTGAGGAAAGGGTGCTTCATGAAGTCTGCAATTGAGAAAAAGTGATTTTTCAAAATTTCCATGTCTTTTAAAATTTTCCGAACGTAATGGCGAGGAAAAACTAAAAAACCTCATTCTTGATATCATTTATCAAAATTGCAAGATGCAGTAGATAAGTACTTTTTCCTTCTCTTCCGTTAAGAATCTTGAGTGGGTTGTTTCCCCCATTTCACAAAGCAGATATTGCTGAAGAACTAGATTTCACAGCTACGAAAGGGAGACGAATTAATGAATCTCTAGTGCGCTGATTCCTTTACTGAAAAATAAAACTTGAAAGGTAACTTTATCAGTGGTTGCGTTTTTGGCTGTAGAATACAAAAGGAGTATCCTAAACCTAGTAGAAAAAGGCACCGTTTCCTTTGCCAGTGTTTAAACACATACTTGTAGTGAACAAAGTTTCTCTGCATGGTCACAATAAAATGCAAAACAAAAATAATTTGTTGAATCTTGTGTTGCTTCTCATAAACATGCGACCTAACATACAATATTTGTGCTCCAAGCATCAAGCACAAATTTCCCATTAATATTATTAATCGATTCTAAACCGCAAGCTCCAGCTTTCAAATTTTAACAGGTATCTTTTATAGAAATTTTAAGTTTAAAATCTATTATTATTATTATTATTATTATTATTATTATTATTATTATTATTATTATTATTATTATTATTATTATTATTATTATTATTATTATTATTATTAGTGTAACAAATGTGCCTCAAAAATTCCACAGCCTTAAATAGGGTGCCGTGAATTACAAAAGGTTGCGAATCACTGATCTAGATAATGAAAAAAAATGTGAAAATTTTGATTTTGCTTTCAAAAAGTTGGGGATCTTAGGATAATGTCTCCCCTTAAGTATACATAGAGTAAATCTAAGCATGCTTATCAAATCTTATCATAACTTACACGATCAGAGGACTAAACTGAAAAGTAACCTATACACATTTTGGCAATATTTTTTTCATTTTCTTGAATGATGAGGAAAATTTTTAAAAAAAATCGGTTGTCAAAAAAAAATATTGATTTTTACCATACAGATTGATTTCCATATTGATATTTTCCTTACTCTATTCTATGCAATTACCAAATGATGAGTATATATTTTATGATTTTAATCTGTGAATAGGCTTCGCAAGTTCGCCAGGCATTCAATCAAAATAAAACTCCTATTAAAAATAACTAAGAAAATGGATGGAGGCCGCAATATGCTTTTACATTCTCGGAGAATAAAGTTAGTTGTGCTAGTTGTTTGGATCTTTAAGTTGTTAGTTTTTAAAGATGTTATATTATAGTTGTTTGAAATTTGTTTGTGTTGTCTGTTAGTTTAAAGACTGTTATTTGTCGTTGTTTGCAATGTTGTTGTTGTTGCATGTTGTTGTTTTTTATGTTGTTGTTCAAAAAATATAGCAAACGTTCAAGTTAAATCGAAAAATATGCCAACACTTTTTCACACACTATCTCTAAATAATTAATGTTATATTTACATATCGTAAAATTATTGAAAACTAAACAAAAAAATACATATCATCCATCCTTGCCTAACTGACATACAGCTTCCATTAACAAGGTAACTAAAATAAGAAGTTTCAACTTACCAGGCGATGTAGCCGTAGCAAGCTTAATCTTTAACCATACAACACAGACCGCACAAAATATCTATTTTATAAGTTATTATGATTATTATTAGTAGTTATTATTAGTTATTATATTATTATTATTTATTATTATTATTATTATTATTATTATTATTATTATTATTATTATTAATTCCACCATAAGATCTCCAACAAATACACAATAAACGCGATGCGATCACTTGCCTGCATGGTCCACACAAACTAGAACAGTTGTGTTGTTAAAAATTGCTCTCTACCCGATACCTAACACATTAACGTTTAATCTTGTTAACGCTTCATTTGAATAGGCCCAATCAGAGAACTGCACTTATTTGCTTATTACCATCACGGACAGCCAAATTGAAATTCGAGAGAAATGAAATCATTCAATCTTATATTTTTGGACAAATGTGAGATAAATTTAGATTTTTTACTTTGTACCCGATATCTTTTTAATACAAACATGAGAAGGGTAACGAAGATTTATTTTACTTCTTGGGCCTTACTTAAAAACCAATCTTTTTTTTTATCTGAAGACAGCAGTAGTTTTAATATTATTATTTATATGATTATTATTATTATTATGTATTATTTTATTATTATTATTTTATTAATTATTATTAATTCATTATTCAATTATTGATATTATTATTATCTTATTATTATTATTATTTATTATATCAACTATAAATATGATATTGAACAATAAAACAAAAAACGTAAGTTGCCAGATTTTCCTTCCCTATACCAACATACCAACACACACACAACACACACAACACACACAAACACCCCACCACACTAATATATAGACACTTTCTTTACATACATTAACGCACTGGCAAAATCAATCGTTTACTAACTTACTGCATCCACATGACCTACTATTTCTATGATGTCAAAAGCACAGTATGCAAACATTTTCTAAACGTTGACTGGGAAAGACAATTACATTTTAGTCAACATGTTAAATACTAAAAAACATTTCGTTTTGTTATGCATTTTTTCTTTTTTACGTTTCTATTATTCTGTATATTATATTTGTAAATAGTTATTAGTTTTACATTATTTGTTTTAGTTTTATTTATTTTTATTTTATCTTATTTAAAATAATCTATATAATTTTTTTAAAAAAAACCTTTTATTTTTGTTTAAAAAGATTTTATTTTTAAACTAAAAATTTTAAGTTTCATTTTATGTATATAGACCTTAGAGAATATTGCAACTTTTTTCTAACATACCCTAAGCAGTCAACATCAGCTAGAATCAGTTCAACATCAAACCACAAACCACCACTTCTATCTTTTCCTTTAAACCATCCCTTAACTATAATACATATTACATTTTGATCAGTATTGATTTACAAATGTTTATAACGGCGTAAACACATAACATAAAAAAAACAAGTTTCTTTATTAAGGCGTAAGCACATCAAAGATTACATGGAAAAACAATACGGTAGCTAAACTTATTTGTAGATGTAACCACAAGCGTGGCAAACATCAAACCTTTTTGAAATATAGAAATTCCATGAATGAAGTACCATGTAAATTAAGCACGAATAACAGCTAAACAATCTACTAAAGTTCCAACACTTAACAACAGTTAAAGTAACTAACATTAGCCTTAAAACTTACTTTCAAACACATCAACACTGTCACAATCCTTTAAGAAAAATTTCAATGTTAATTTTAGCCTTACACCATTGTAACCATTTTACCAGAAATTCATGACTGACTTATTTATTAATTATCACTTAACAGACCTACGACAATATATGTAACAGTTCCTTTAACAAAATTTATATGTTAAGAACATCATCTAATGTTAAAATTTTACAAATTAAGCCTTGAAATATTTTTAAAAAGTCATACGTTACAGTGTCATTCAGTTTATCTTTTACAGACTGTACGATATATTGTTTAAGCTACCGTAAACAAATTTTGTTAAAACTTTAACAATGTTAATGTAAAAATTAACAATTGAAAATGTTTAAGATATATGGCTTGGAACAAAAGTGTGAATTAGGTTACGTTTTTGTATGCTATGGTATTTAAGTCCCTTTACTGTTGTTAAGTGTGGAAACTACAATGTTGATGGTAAAGCTGTTCTATTCGTGCTTTAAGGTATGCTAGGTTTGATTTGTTGTAACATTTATATTCTTAGTTTTTCAGGTGCATGCTTATGTTAAGCTTTCTATTAAATTGGGGAAAAAACTTTGCTACAGTTAAGCTTATATTCGATTGATCAGGTAGCATAACAGTATATTTTTTTTTTTATTAACTTGTTAATGTTTATAGTGGAAATAATCTTAATTTAATGACCTTAAGAAAAACTATTAAAGATTTAATCGCGAATCATTAGAATCAATAGGATTTTCATCTAAGGATTATGATTTAACATCAGTATGTATGCAGTATATAGTTAGACTTATTTATGATTTTACCTGGTTCTAGGGTATGTAAAAATGCAAAAATAGTTTTTCAAGTTAGTTTAGAGAACAATACAATGCAGTTTTAAGTTTAACAGCAACAGATATTTTTTGGAAGAAATCAGAATTAAGCTTCTAAAAACAAAGTAATATAGATTAATTTTACAATAAATAAAATTTAAAAACAATAAATAAAACTTAAAATAAATAATAAAATAAAACTAAACTTTAAAAAATAAATAAATAATTACAAGGCAATAAAAGAAAACGTAAAAAGAAAAAACAAAAAAACGAAATGGTTTATATTAAACATGTGAAAAAATGGGTAAATGTCTTCCAAGCAAGCACGTTTAGAAAATGTATGAAAACGATGCATTCACGAAGTTTCGGAAATACGTCATGTGATCAGTAAGTTAGTGTAAGCCGTAAGTTATGTGTAGATTAGGTATTAAGCAAAGTGTCTCTAAAATTAATTTGTGTTTATGTGTGTGTGAATAATAAATAACATGAAAAAACGCCAACAACAAATATAAATAATAGCATTTAATACTCAGCTATTATCAACCATTGAGAGCCGTCTTTATGCACTGACACATAGTATGAAACTGAAAATATTAAAACGTGGGCATAGGTTAAGTTTTTGCTGAGTAATGTTAGGTTTACCCGAGAATTTTGCTAATGTATACGTTTATTCATAGTTCGAAATAATGTTATATTTGATATGAGTGACATTTTGATGAAGGCAGTGTGAATTCATAGTTCAAGATGTTGGTATATTTGATAGATTGGTCACTTTGATACGGGATTTTGTTAGATAATACTGCTTTAGCTGTTGCTGATATGTTGGAAAAGTTTGGTTACATTGAGTTTTGTATGTGTTGGTAGCTACTTTAGCTTTGATAAGTATCGAACTTTGTGAACTGTTAGCGATTATTAAACGGGGGTATGTTAGGTTTGTCGTTGTACATTATATCGCTAGTTCAGGTTATGTTAGCTATCTTTATTAATGTAAATTTGTTAGATAGCATATATTCGTAGGTCTGGTTGATAATTAGACAAGGTATGATAAATTTTTGATTAATATCTACAATTTAATGTAAATTAAATGATTGTATTAGATTATGCTTTGACAGTGTGATAGGTTACTTTTTTGCTATGTTATGTTAGTTACTTTATGTGTGAGTGGAACTTTGTTGATGTTAGTTGATTATTCGTGTAAGATATGCTAGGTTTGCTGTTGTATTATATCTTAGTTCAGGTGATTTTATGTTAGCTTTCATATAGGAAACATGCTAAATTAAGCATTATATTCGTTTGATCGAGTGTATAAAGAACTTTATTTTTATGTTTATGTTATACAAAAGTATGACATGAATCAATAGATATAGATCTAGAATAATAGATCGCGAGATAGGGTAGGAGATGAGATGAGTTGGTTATTAACTGAATTTAAGTGATTTACTTTTAGGTATGTAAATGCAAATTTTTAACGTTATAAACATAAAGAGAATATTTTTTAGTAAAAATTATGTTTTTAACCAAATAAAAGACAAATAAATAAGTTTTTATAGTGAAACATATGTTAAAGAAAACCAAAGCAAAATAAGTAAAGTTTTTAAAAAAATAATATTATAGATTATTTTAAATAATTAAAATAAATAATAAAACTAAATAAGTAAATACATAAATACTTTTAACAGTATAAATAAAAAGAATAGTAGAAACGTAAAAGAAAATATAAACAAACGAAATGTTTATATTAAACATGGTGAAAAATGTTAAATGTTTCAGTGACCGTTTTAAAATGTTACAATGCTGCTTCACATCATAGACAGAAATAGTGTCTGTGATCAGTAGTTAGTACGATGATTGCCAGTCTCGTGTTTCAGTCAAACTTAAAATTGTGTGTGTGTGTGTGTGTGTGTGTGTGTGCTTTTGATTGTGTGTGCATGTGTGTGTGTGTGTGTATGTGATGTAAAAGAGAAAGATATGTTTCATATAGCATATATAGTTGATATAATAATAATAATAATAAATAATACTAATGAATATAATAATTAATAAATATAATATAATATTAAAACTATCTGTTTAAGCTTTATCAATTAAGTAAGGATAAAGGGGGAACAAAGTAATAATCTATTTACCTTCTCATGTGCAAAGTTATTGGAAATAGTATAAAATCTGTTACCCTCTCTGTGTCAAAAGATATTGTGTACAAAGTAATAAATCTATTTTACTCATGTGTCAAAAGATATTGGGGACAAAGTAATAAATCTATTTACCCCGGGATTTGTCAAAAGATATTAGATTTGAGTATCTCGAGTTACAATTCGTTGCCCTTCGATGCATAGAAGTACAGTTCTATGATTGGTAGCCTTGGACGTACAATTACTAATGTTTAGGTGCTGGTAGAGAGCAATTTACCTTCCAATGTTTTAGTTGTGGACATGGAGGCAAAGTGATTCGATGCGGTTTTGGTGTTGTAGATCTATGTGGATAATATATAATAATAATAATAATATAATAATAATAATAATATGATTAATTTAATAATAATAATAATAATTTAATTATAATAATAATAATAATATTATATTATGTGATGTTGTGTATAGTAAGATTGAGATGGCTATGCATGACTTCTGCTGGTAAGTTGAACTTCTAATTTTAGTTACATTGTTTATGCATAGCTGGTATGTCAGTGAATAATTAATTTAAGATATATTTTGTTTGTTTTCAATATTACAATATAATCAAAATATCTATATTCGTAGAGAATAGGTTTTAAATGATTGTATTTTCATTTAACTTGGAAAGTTTGATAATTTAACATCAACCAACCGACACACCACCCAGACAACACAACAACAACAACAACAAAACCACAAAACAAACAAACGCAGCATTTCACAACAGAAAACACAAAGGAACATTTCACACAAAACATCACAACTCGCAAAAATGCAAAAACCCAAGTGGACATTTCACACAACAGCGTACAGCAAAGGAATTTTTTATATGTTATGTTGTACAAATAATGACCTGAATCAATAGATCATGATCAATAGATCATAGATGGAAGGATAGGAAAGTGTCTGGAAGGCAGTTTGATTTATTGAGGTATGATTACTGATTACTGCTATGGTATGAAATGCAAAATTTTTTAAGTATTTTGAAGCACATAGTGTAGCTTTTTTGGTTAAAAACAAATGTTTTAAGAAATACAAATATACAAACTTACAAACG
>JABUQX010064454.1:0-5000 GCA_015478945.1 Trachelipus rathkii | reverse complement strand
TTTGATGGGCTCGAATTTTGTTGCCTCTCTTTTGATGACCATCTTGATGAAGGCATCTTTGAGATTCATCTTTGATAAGTCATCTTGTCGGTTCAACCTTTAATGGTTCATCTTTGATGACCCAGATTTACTGATTGTTCATCTTTGATGGTTCCCAACCTGAGACTAGGAACAAATTAATATTTAATGTTACACTATTTATAGTGATCACCAAGGCCGCAAGCTGATTCTGCCGCGTGAAGGCCACGACACTTGACGACCCGGTATGCGACCCGCGCGCCGCCCGCCGCGTTCCCGCGACCGCGTGCGCCTTCATGGAGCAATATTACTGCGACCAAATGAAAAATAGTTATATTAGACAAAGAGATTTCGTTTCTTTCTGATTTGACTTTATTTCTTGTCGGAACCTTAAACTTGTTAACTCATTAGACTATTCATTATTATTATACACAATATTTTACAATTATTTTCTTTTATATTTTTACGTTAATAATTACTTTAATAAAAGAATTTCTATAATAAGAAGTTTAATTTATAATAACCAGGTGATTAAATTGTAAACATTCATATTCTTTCCAATTGAACGAAAATTCTATTAAAACATTTAATTTACTTAACATTAAGCAGATAAATCAGTTATCAATAAGTGTTACCAACATAGGATTAGTAGCTTGTTGTCCTTACTGTGGTACTGCTTTAACTATAGTTTTTATGCTTTAACTACATCATTTTTGAATTAATACTGTAAGCAGGTAATCAGTAAATCATAGAAGGTGTTACATAGAACAATGGGATTAGTTATGCTTTTGTTTTACTGTTTTTAGTGATTTAGACTCATGTTTTTAATGCTGTAACTCATTACAGATTTATCATTTAACTCATATATTTATTTAAAATTCTTTAAATATAAGCGAGTAAATCAGTAAAATCAATATGAGGTGTGACTAAAGCAAACAAAGGCTTTACTATGCTTTTTGTTTATGCATTTACTGCTTTAATTCCATGTTTTACGCCTTTTAACTCATGTTTTTTTTTTTTTTGTAATGCTTTACATGGGGGCTTTACTGCTTTAACTCAATATTTATTAACATTGTTTTTCTGTTTGTTTTATAATTTTTTTTATTTTTATTATTATTTTATTTATTTTTATGTAATCATTTTCTTATTATTTTTATTATTTTATTTTTTATTTTATTATTATACTTAGTATTATTTACTTCATGGCTATTGTTATTATTATTATTAGAACAACTACACACACACGACACACAACACACACGAACGCACACTCACTTACACATATAAGTATAATTTATTAAAATCATTTATTTTTATTTTTATTATTATTAGTTAGTGTTATTTAGTTCATGCTTTTGTATTGATTATTTAGAGACAAATGAACACACACGCCACACCACACATACACACAACAACACCGCACACTCATATACGACATATAAGTATAATTTATTAAAAGTTTTATTTTTAATTTTATTATTTACTTGTGTTATTTAATTACTGCCTTAATTATTAGTATATTCACAAACATTCACATACACACCAGTACCAACACATAGACACACACACACGCTACACAACACGCACTCACTTAACACGTAACGTATTAATTTATTAAAACATTTTATGTTTTAATTAAAACACGTACATTTTATTTACTCATTTCAATATAACTAAATATTCAAGTTTCTAAAAATATCTAAATAAATAATAATTATTGGTCTTGAACAAAGAATTTATTATTAATGTTAATAACTTTTTGTTTAATAAATTTATACAATCAAAGTCTTTTCATTATTTATTAGAATTTTATGAATTTTATTAAAAGACATATTATCTTTACGTACGGTTAAAGCAATGAATCGTAATCAGGTAGGGAAGCCTAGCACCCCTCTCAACCAGTATGCACGTTTTGTTCTATTGACGTACTGCTTTATGTCATCTTTAAGCCATGTAGATAAGTATAAAAACAACAAAATAAGTTCTTCTCGTCTAACTTAACATGTTATTTTATTAATAATTCAATTCTAAGTTTTTTATTTAAAAATAACAATTATTCAACTTACATTTATATTATTCGCTCGATGTTAAGCTAAAAATATTTCAAAGTTGTTTTAAATATTCGGATTTCTTTATTATTATTATCTATGTACATGGACATCATCCGAAAAACACAACGCAACCCGCGAGATCTTAAGAATACGAAACTGACCTGACTTTCTGTACAAATGTGTTGAAAACTACTTTAGGCCTAAACTTTAGGATAATCCTTTTTGGTATCCGGGGCGATTGTAGGACTAATTCCAGGACAAGAAGGTAGTATTTCAAATGACTTTTCTTAAATTTGTGGTGCAGGATAACTACGGTTAAGGGCCTAAATTTAGGCCTAAAGAGATTTAGGCCTTTTACAATCGGGCTAATTTAATGCCTGAATACCAGGTCAACAAGTAATTCCAGTAGCAAACAATAGAATATGTTATTATTATTTTTATAAATATATTCAAACTGAAACATGCTGGATCGGTAAGATCCATTAAGCAGGTAAGAGGAAATGTTTTCCTTAATTGTGATTGGTCGGAGTAATCCTTATTCTCTATATTCTCGTATAGTGATTGGTCGAGAAATTATTTTATTCATCTTTTTGGTTTCTAAGGTATGCTAAAAAACATGTTTTTCATATCCTGAGCCTTACCTTGAATTGGATGAAAATTAACTTTGTTCTTTAAACTTGTATTGAGCAGGTGTGTTTTATTATCTTTTAGACCCAACACTCATTTTTAAATCATAGTCATTTTAGCTGTTAAGCGGTGCACAGATTATCTGATTTGTATTAAAGTGTTTTAAAAGTGTTTATCATAGTTTATAAAAAATACTTACATTGAGAATAATTATTAAATTGTCACCTAGATTAGATAATAATTAAGTCACTAGATTTATAGTAGATCAAGTGACAGCAAAACGCAAGGCGCCCGGCAGCGCGAACCGTAGCGGGAGCCAGAATAAATTTCAGGAAAAAAAGGTCAGTTGAAATATTATTTTGACTGAATTAGGCCTAAATCGCCCCGGATACAAAAGGCTATCCTAAATTTAGGCTAAAGTAGTTATAGAACAATTTACAGAGAAGGTCAGTGAAGTGTTATCGGCGTGGAGGGTTTCTCCGTTGATGGGGGGATTGTCAATGTTACATAGATAATAATAATAAAGAAATCCGAACTATTAAAAAACTTTGAAGATTTTTTAGTTAATCGATGAATAATATAAAATGTAAGTGAATAATTGTTATTTTAATAAAAGCTTAGAATGATTTTTACTAAAATACAATGTTTTTTTACAAAAAGAACTTATTTTGTTTTGTTTATACTTATTACATGGTAAAGATGATGTAAAGCAGGTAAGTCAATAGACACACGTGGCATAGCTTGGTTGTAGAGAGGGTTGCTAGGGGCTTTAGCCTATACTGATTTACTTTTGATTATTGCTTTAATTACGTATAAAATATATGTTTTTAATAAATTTCATAAATTTTAGTAAAAGTTATATTAAAAACTTGATAGTTATAAAATTTATAAACAAATGTATTAACAGTTAATTATAAATTCTTTGTTCAAAGATAATGATTGATTGATTATAGAAGTTTTACTCGGGAAATAATTTTTATTATATATTGAATGAGTAATATAAATGTACGTGTTTAAATTAAAATATAATTTTATAAATTATACGTTATGTGTGTAAGTGGGTGGGCGTGTGTGTGTGTGTGATGTGTGTGTATGTGATGTGTGTGTGTGTGTGTGTGCGCGTGTGTGTATGTGTGTTTCTAAATAATAATAATAACAATAGGCTGAAGTAAATTACTAAGAGTATAATAAAATAAAAAACGAAAGGTTTGGTAATTCAATGTCTTCTCATGTAAGAGTTGTGCATGTGTGTGGATTCTATATCTAACAGTGTGCGTGTGTTGGTGTGTGTGTAAAAATAAATAATAAGAATAAACAAATAGGCATGAAGTAAATAACATAAAAGATAAATAATAAAATAAATAAAATGTTTTAGATAAATATACGTTATATGTGTAAGTGAGTGTTCGTTGGTTGTGTGTGTGGTTGTGTGTGTATGTGGTTCTAAATATTAATAACAATAGGCATGAAGTAATAACACATATATACTATAAAAAATAAAAATAAAATAATAAAAATAAATAAAAATGATTAATAAAATAATAAAATAATAGATAAATAAAAAAAGAATAATAAAACAAAAATAACATATGTTATAAATATATGAGTTAAGGCAGTAAACATATGTTAAAGCAGAAAAACATATGAGTTAAAGAGTAAAATGAGTTAAAGCAGTAAACATGAGTTAAAGCGAGTAAAGCAGTAAAAGACAAAGATACTAAGCCCTTGTTGAGATAGTCACACTCTATTGATGTTATGATTTATGCTTATAAGGTATGTAATGATTATAATATAGGAGTTAAGCAGTAAAATATAAGTTAAGCATTAAAAATGAATGGTAAAGCAGGTAAAAACAGTAAGACAAAAGTCATACTAATCCCCTTATCATTGTTGCGTATGTAACCTCTATTGATTTACTGAATTTATGTTATGAATGTAATGTAATAAATATATGAGTTAAGACAGTAAAACATATGAGTTTAAGCAGATGTTTTAAAACATGAGTTAAAGCAGTAAGCAGTAAAACAAAAGCATTTACTGATTTACTGCTATGTAACACCTCTATTGATTTTACTGATTTACTGCTTTAAAGCATGTATTTTAATAAATATGTGAGTTAAAGCAGTAAAAAATATGAGTTTCAAAGTGAAAAAAAGGAAAACAAAAAGACATACTATTCACTTAAGGTGTTAGGATAAACTCTATTGATTTTACTGATTTACTTGCCTTTTAACTATGTGGTAATGTTTAAAGTTGTTTTTGATAAAATTCCGTACCATTGTAGTAAAAATTCTCCTTTCCCCC
>JABUQX010064453.1:32500-37676 GCA_015478945.1 Trachelipus rathkii | reverse complement strand
GTGAGCAAGTACCGCGTGCATCACGGGTGCGAAATTGACGGAGAGTGATGAGCGAGGTGAACACTTTTCTAGGGTTCTTTTATATCTTGTGGCTCATTCTGACTCGGGGTGAAGATTTTGGGCCTGCATTCTAAAAAGGGAATGTGCAGGGGCAATGAAGAAACAGACCGGGGGACGCGTTTTTGTTGGTTAATGATTTTATTGTCGTAATTTTGCTAGGCTTAAGTGTCTACAAAGTTTGAAGTTTTCTCAGGATAAATTAATTATTTAGTAACAGATGATTTTTCTGTACTGGTAGTGCGTATTTGGAAACATAATCAGAGAACTTTAATTTCGAACATCAGTCCAGCACCACACGATAGGGCACACCACACACACACCAAGACAGTACACACACATTATATATAATTATATATATTATCATATATAAATATAGTAGATATATTATATATATATATATAAAATATATATAGTATGAGATTTATATATATATATATAATTATAGTAAAATATATATATATATAAATATATATATACTATGTATATATATATATATATATATATATATATATATATATTAATATATATATATATATATATTATATATAAATTATATATATAAATATATATATATATATATAATATATATAGTATATATAATATATATTATATATATACTATTATATATATATATATATATATATATATTAATTATAATTATATAATATATATATACTTAACCAGAACATATTAGTTGGGAAGATAAGAGATTACTTGCCTTCTCCGGTTGACGTAGAAGCAATTGAAGAACTTAGAGACAATAGACTTGATCCATAAAACAACTGAGCTATCCCCCAACGCCAAAAAGTTTGGGTTTTAAGAAACAGTTTTAAAGCCAATTGGGAGCTCCTTCAAGGCGACATTTCACAGGTGTCCAGCCTGTCCATTCCTCGTTTTAATAATTTGTAGGTTTAAAGTAGTCGCGGCATAATCACAATTTTGTTAATTGGTAGATTTGTAAAACAAGGAGAACATTTCGTGGAAGGTAAGAATTACTGACTCTTCTCCGGGATTGAACACCCGCTTTGTTGCGTGAGGAATATACTCGATAATGCTTTTACCTCACTGAGCTATCCCGCAACGTCAAAAAAAGTTGGGTTCAAAGTAACAGTTTTTAAAGCAATTGAGCTGCCCTTGGCAATGGCGATACCAGGTGTCCAGCCGCCTGTCTGCCTTCGTTCTTAATAATGCTTGGTAGGTGTTAAATGATTGGCACTAATCGCAATTTTATTATGATTAGATCTTAAACAAAGAACATATAACACCCCCCCCTCCCCACCCGTCGGAGGTAAACGGAATGTACCATCACCAACCTTTCTCGCCCCAGATGACCGCACACCTTTCACCACACGCAGAACGCTCCCCCGCCGAGGCAAAATCAGGACTTTAATTATACTAATGTACTATCTCACGTATATACCGGCGACGCATCACGAATGTAAGGTGTGTACATTGCACTGGAACAGAAAAGAATATGGATGTTAGTTGAAAAGGGAAAGCCCCATTCCTTACCTTTTCCGCCACCCTTCTAAATCTTTAGTGAGAACTCGCAAGCAGCCAGAAACAATGCATCCAAGAGCATCACGGGGGCGAGACTGACCTCACAATAGGTATCTCTGTCAAATGGTGCGTTTCATCTTTGCGCCAGGTGGGTCACAAACCATACCACTTACAAACTCGTGCATTCCTATAATTATGCAGTCATGTTTTTTCGGCCTCTTGCTTAACTCATCATGTCCTCTCACTCCAGGTATTCCTCTTACTGGAACTGTAATTCTATCTTTTTCTTCGGTCTCGCCAGCTGGCTGATTCGCATCACACTCTCGACTAACTATAACATGCTGCTTAATCCAGCTGCTTTCATCACATCCTTTCCACACTGTCCTACCATCTCAATGTAGCTTTTCATTTATTTTTCATCGTTTGATCCTTCTCTTGCACATACATTATCAACTCTCCTAATGCGGTTCATTACTCATTTTCATATTCCTTGCTCAACTAACGCGCCCTCGAGTTGTCTCATTGCTAACACATTTGTACTTTAGGTCTATCTATCTATCTCTATGTCTATCTATCTTCTATTCTATCTAAGTCTAATTATCTAATCTATCTATCTATGTCTATGCTATCTTATTCTATTATCCTTGCTATTCTATCTTCTCATATAATATATATATATATATATATATATATATATAATTATATATTATATATATAATATATATATATATTATATATAATATAATACTAATATTATATAAATCTTATTATATATATATATAAGTAGATATTATATACATATACTTATATATAATATATATATATATATATATAAGTATATATATATATATATATATATTATATCTATATATATATATATATTATATATATATATATAGTATATTATAATTATATATATAATAGATATATATAATACTAGGCTCTTGTGTTAAAATTGTTATTTGAAAAGACAAGCGGAGTATGCACATCAAGGCCAGTCTCATGTCTGATCATGTTATGGTTAAAAATTATTTCAGGCCTGTGCCGCATCCCGCTAACCTCACGCGCGCGAGACCCCACTTTCCTATCTACCTTTTTGGGGTCATTAAGAACACATATCAACCAATTTTCACCTACCCAACGTATTGATTTTGAAATGGAGAATTAATTATAGGGTCTTATTTCTAGCGCTTGCTACAAGTCAAGAGTTCGGGTTTCAAATTAAAAATGTTTTGGAGGTCGATATAGCTTTTGAGGTTCTGAAGGCAAAAGTTTTGGTGAGAGGTCCTCACTCGGCTTTAGACCTTCCAATGGGACATAATTTACGTGGGTTAGACTACTAAATAAATCAACACATTATATATGATTGTCGGAATCGAAAGATAGGATCGCGATCAAGCGATGGTAATTTTGATTCTCTCATTGAACAGATAAAGAAGTCCCCCTCCCTTTGTAAAAAAATTTCTCTATCCCCATCTCTTTGGAAGTTGAAATCATTTGTTTTAAATAGAATTTAGTCGTCATCTGTGAATAAAGCAATATATACAGAACTGGGTATTAGAGTATGTGCTCTTTTTATTGAAAACGCTAGTTGACTTAACAAGCGGTAAAATAATTCCCATGTACACTATACTTTCTAAACATATGAGGATGTTAGTTGATATAAATAACAATCGCATTAACATGCGACAATAAAGTGACGGCAAAAACGCGCACAATTAAATATTGTTTTGGTAAAATATCTTATTTCACACCAGTATTTTTCAAGAGTCAGAATAATTCTTTCATTTAGTTGTACTTGATATTCCCATCTGTTGTTGCAGTTGGTTTTCGCTATGGTATAGTTGGTACTCGTTTTTTATATAATATTAGTATATATATATATATATATATACTATAGTATATATATTATATATATATATATAATAATTTAATATATAATATAATAATATACTATAATATATAATATAATATATAGTATATAGTATATATATTAATAAATTCTGTGTAAAACCCATATATAACTGAAGCTAAATTGAATATATTATATTATCATATTATATAAATTATATATATAATATTAAGTGATAATATATATATATTATATTATATATATATATATTATATATATATATATATATATATATAAGT
The DNA here is from genome assembly GCA_015478945.1 of Trachelipus rathkii. Taxonomy (NCBI): domain Eukaryota; kingdom Metazoa; phylum Arthropoda; class Malacostraca; order Isopoda; family Trachelipodidae; genus Trachelipus; species Trachelipus rathkii. The sequence goes on along the minus strand of JABUQX010064453.1, from coordinate 33,965 downwards.
ATATATACATACATATATATATATATAATAATATATAATAATATATATATATATATATTATATATATATATACTATATATATTATAATACTGGAGTAGAGGAATATATAGTAGTATATATTTATACATATATATAAATATATATATATATAATATATATATATATATATAATAAATATATATATATATATATATATATATATAATATATTATATATAGTATAAGTATATATATATATATATAAATATATATATAGTATTATATACTATATATATATCATATATATATAATATATAATAATATAATATAATATTATATAATTATATATAAATATATTATATATATATACTATATTGTTTTATATATATATATATATATATATATATATATGTATATATATATTATTAGTATAATATATTATATAGTTATATATTATCTATATATAGATATATATTATATATTATATAAAATATATATATATATATAACTATATATATTATATAATTATATATATATAATTATATAATATATACTATATATATTATATATAATTAATATATATATATATAATTATATTAATATATATATATATATAGTAACATATAATATATAGTATATATATCTATCGGTGGATACCCCTTGAAGATTATAATTGGGGAGGCAGTATATATCATAGTATATATAGTATATATATATATAATATATATATATATATATATATATAATATATATATATCTTATATATATATATAACTATATATATATCTATATATATATTTTCATATATATTATATAGTAATACTATATATAATATATATTATATATAGATATATGATATAATATATAAATATATATATAGATAATTATATATTGTATATTATAGTAGATATATAATATAATATTATGATATCATATTAAATATATATATAGTATCAGATTATATAGTAATGGATTATATATACTAGTATATAATATATACTATATATATAATTATATATATATTTAATTAAGTTCTCTATATGATATATTAATATATATATATATATAATATATTATATAATTATACACTCACATATATATATATAGTATTATAATAATATATTATATTATATACAATAAGCATATTACCTAGTATGGTTCACGTGAATTCTAATGGCTAGCGGAGTTTTCTCTGAATGTCAACGGAATATTTAGGTTATGTGATTATACAAGGTTTATAATTTTTCTATGTCCTAGGGTAATAAAAAAAATTATATAATCTCTACTGATTTAGTAAGGTGAAGCAGTTAAAGTTTAAATTTACTTTCCTTTTATAATTAATAGTTTAATATATATATATATATCATATACTATATATTAGTATATATATATGATATATATTCATATATATTATATATATATGTTATAATACTATATATATTAAATAAATATATACCTATATATATATAAATATATAATATATATAT
>JABUQX010064453.1:0-27500 GCA_015478945.1 Trachelipus rathkii | reverse complement strand
AATAATTTATAATTATAATTATAATTATAATTATAATTATAATTATAATAATAATTATAATCAATAATTAATGAATAATAATAATGACATGAATATTAAAAATAACAGATTTCAATATCTACAGATAACAGATAAGTATAATTATAATTAGAATTAAAATTTAAATTCTTATTTTATAATTATAAATTATAATTATAATTATATTTAATTATAATTATAATTAGAATTATAATTATAATTAGTACATTATACTGCTAAATTTTAAGTTTTTTTAAGCAATTTTATTTAGTGCGTCAATTTAACTATGCAGTTAAGTTTGTGGTTGAGGGTTCAAGAAAGGGCATATATTTTCCATAGGGGGCTCGGCCGATGGGGGAGAGGGGGACGTAAAGGTCCCTCCGTCATCCCCTAGAGGCCGAAGAAAACCGACTCCTGATATTCTTATGCGGTCTAGGTATTTCGTTAGTTTTTAAATCATAAAACGACTGTACATAAAACATGTAAGTTATATATATTATATTATAGTATATATATATATCATGATTATATGATATATATATATACTATATAGTATATATATATATTATATATAATTATATTATATAATATATACTATATATTATAGTAGCACGTAATTCTATCCGAATCAATAGTTAATCATTTTTTGAAAAAATATTTAATATAAAACGTGAGTTGTAATATTTAAAATATGGTCTGAATTTTGGAATTCAATGTCGTTACCACTTAAAATTCATGTGTTAGTATCCTATATACTAGGCAATATTAAAGAAATAATATTTTTGAATCATGTCTTGTCACCACTTAAATTCAATTGTTTAGTGTCATAGTACTAGAAATATATGAAAAAAAATCTAAGAGACTGAATAAACTGTTGATTATCATATGATAGATTAGAGAAGTTAGTATATGTAAAATATATATATATGTATATAAATATATATATAATATAATATATATATATATATAGTATATATCTATATATATATATATATACATATAATATATATAATATATATATATATATTATATATATATATATATATATAATAATATATATATAATATTATATATATATATATATAATATATATAACTAATAATATATTATATATATATATATAAGTATATATATATATCATATATATTGTATCACAAATAGTATCCTATAATATAGTATATGTATATATAGGTGTTATTAGTATAGTATAACGGTAGATTATTGTTGTATATGTAGATATATTATGATTTGAGAAAAACTATGCTTATATATAGTATTACTATATATATAGATAAGATGAGATATTGCAGAAATAGAGAGACAAAGTTACTTCAAAAAAGGTTTCGGTAATCGCTAAGGATGGTTATAGAATTGTTTGGCAAGGGAGCGTGGAAGCCATTGTGGACAAGTTGTTGCCTTCCAACAATAACTAGCATGAAGGAATAGTTTAAAAGAATTCAAAGATTTTAAAATCAGCTTCGAAACTAAATAAGACTCCACAAAGCAGACGAAATGATGACTTCAAAGCTGTAGTAAAGTATATGATAAGGTATATGACATTCACACATGCAACTGTTATGGTAAAGAAAAATCCAAAGAACTGATTGCATATGCAAAATTTGAAAACATATTCTTGAATGGGAATCATTTGTAGATCAAAAAGAAAGGAAAAATCAACAAGGGTCAATTGATAAAGCAGTAACAAAGAAGAAGGTAGCAAGAAAAATTGGTAGGCTTTAGTGATAAAACTGTTTAAGTCTTGGGAGGGGTAGGGGTTGTTTTAGTAGTAGTAGTACGCAAGGAGGAAAAAATTTGATGCAACTTCAACCCAATATAGGGATAAACTTTTGGAATTATAGGAGGAAGATACCAGTGGACAAAAAAGAAAAGCGGAAATGATGATGAATTTCCTTCATGAATTTCAACTTAACGAAAATACTCAGAATAGATTTAGGTATAATAATTTAGCAATAACAGCTGACAAGTATCGTGTAAGCTACAGGGCAAACTGCGCTATTGTTGAAATTGCGAGCATTATTAAGAGAACGACTTCCAAGTCTTATTAGGAGTGATTGAATGAATGACGCCAATGTGATCCAACTTGCACGGGATAGGAATATATAGTGACTCATCTAAAACCAGAACGTGAGAGAAATGCTCCGCTCGATGGCAATACCCAGACTCCATTTCGTGTATCAGCGACCCTGACATGAATATACTCCGTGGTACTCGACCCGCAGAGAACAGGAGCGGTCGGATCTGTTCAAAAGCGGTGAATTGAGATATGACAAGGAAAACTATCGGTGTTATTTCACATAAGCTCGAGGAAGATATTTGAGGTAATTCATGCTATTGACTCATGCTACACAGATTACTTTGGGTCAAACTGCCCATAAAATGACAAAACGCCATATAATGTTATTATGATAATATAATATAATAACTTTCATAATATTTATTATATTATAAACATTAATTGTGGTTTAGATTGTGTCAATGACGTGCATTGAGTGTGTCCTATTTTAAAGTTATACCTTCCTAAACCACGTTTTGACTAGTATATTGATATTTGGTATTATGATTATTTTATTTCCACGATATTATATGGGGTATATAGTTATTCCGGTCGACTACAAGGTTGTTGTATAAAGTACCCTTAATGTCTTTTTACTTGTGCACCTAGATACATCATCCTTTAATAGACACGTGATTACAGTCATATTACAGTATGTAACAAACAATCTATCCCGACAAAAACATTTAGGGTTATCCTCTTAAAAGTTTATATCCCATATCTTATCCGAACTTCCCATTTTATCAGAACTCTATTTTCTGTGCTATCTTCAATAACCTGAATATTCATTACAAATCACTAATTTGCATATTGTTATGTTAGTGATTAGAGTGTGGTTGTCTCATTATTATAACTAAATCTTTTTAGTTTATTATATTATAGAGTGTTTTTAAGACTCCGGAAGAGTCTAGCTGCTTGTGCCATCTCTAAATGTCTGTTCTGGACATATTTATAGATGCGTTTATATAGACACGTACTATATAGGTTATGTCTAGTATATATAGTAATATCCCCCCAGAAGGTATATATGGATTTTCATCATATCCTAACCCCAACATTAAATATTTATGATATGTAGTAAAGCCTGAACCTTGATATATATATATTACCTAAACCCCTATACTAATATTTAAGGTGATATATTATATTTATTAGTTATTATATGATATATAATTATATAAGGTGTATATATATTATTATTATAGATATTTATATATATTAGGGTAAAATGTAAATATATATACCCCGATTTTATAGATACCAGACCGAGAACCACGCGTATCTCCCTGGCTTCAACCCTCTAGTACAACCGCTCTCTGATCTGTAGAGCCATGTATATATGAAACACGTCCTGTACATTGACCTAACTATTATATTTGAGATAATGATTGAAATACATCTCATATATATGATGATTATACAACTCATCTCTAAGAAGGATGTTAATATCTTAGATGACTCCAACGGTTTGTTAAAATGACTGGGGTGCCCCAGACGGTATATAGTATATATATATCTATATCATACTATATATATATTATATATATTATATAGTAGTACAGTAGCACAAAAAAAATATTTGATATATATTGAAGATGGTTCAAATACTAGTATGTATACATTTGTATAATATATATATATATATCAATTGCAACTTTATATATAGGGTTTGTATAATTTCACTCATTTTATAAGTATAGTTATACCGGTATAGGTAAATAATGAATATACCTCGATTTTGAGTAATACCAATATATTCTATATGTACTATGAGATCACCATGAGCCCCGATCACAAAAATCTGAATAAATATATATGACATATATATTGATATAAACCTTCGGTATACAACTATTCGTATATAGGATGTTCTTAGAATTGGACCTATATACTGTGGTGTAAAATGAATCATGTAGGGTGTAGCTACCTCAATGAATCGAGCGATATATTTTGTTTATATATATATATATATTATATATATATAATAATTATATATATATTATATATATTATATATCATATATATATATATATATTAGGTTAAACTCCCCTAATAATAATGAATATCTGAAATATATTGTGAACATAGTAATACTAAATCGAAACTTTTTTGATATATAATAATTACATTACCTTTTTAGTATGTAGTATTATCTTAGATAAACCGGATTATATAATATATATAGGTATATATGTGAGTATAAATATATATATATATCTGAATAAAATTATATTGATATACTCATCAATGTTAATAAATAAAATGAGTTAAAGACTGGTAAATATATGACCTAACGAAATGTGACAAACTCTATATACTATATATATATAAAATATATAAGTAATAATAATACTTTTACATTATAATATTAATATAACCCATTATATTACGTATAGTGCAGTAGGTATAATAGCCTAATACATATTACATTATCCCTATAAGGTGGGGTTCATCACGTAATACCCCACAAAATAACTGATAAATATTGGCCTGTATAGAACATATACGAATAACATTATATGGGTATCATTAACTATACTATTTCTTATATATGATATATGTTTTCCTCGATACAGAAAACATCACATTTCATTTACAAATTAAAGAATTAAAAAAAAAATTATAATAAAAATAAATAAATAAAAAAATTATTATTAAAAAAAAATATAATAAAAATAAAAAACAATTTATTAAATAAATATATAAAAAAAATATTTATAAAAATATTTCAATAAATTTTTGTTATATCAAAAATAAAAATTTTAAATTATTTTAACTTTTTACCTTTAAAATACGATAATGTGAACATTAAAATATTTGTATTTTAATGATAAAACATAAGTTATATACATAATTTTTTATTTATATATTTTATCTTTTTAATTTTTTATAAACTTTATAAAATTATTATCTAGTTTTTAGTATATATAATCCTAAAAACCTCTAATTACAACTCTGAGCTCTGGTAAGCCTCTTATTGAGCCTCCTTTCCACTATACCCCCTCACCTATTTACTATACCTAACCTCTACCCCCTTCATATACCCATATTCTATTGAATTTACTAGTGATTCATGTCTACATATATAATATTACTATGTATATATATACAGTATTAATAAATAAAATAAAAACTATATTTATATGTATATATTATTTATAATATTTTTCGTTTTATATGCTATAAACAGTACAGAAGTTTACGCAATTTTTACTATAAAATTTTATACCATCTTATATTCATATTATTATAATAACTTTTAAGATAATTATTATATGATTTTTAAAAACAAAGCATAATTATATAATTTACCCTAATATATAACCTGTTAATATATTCACTAATTAACAACACAATACCAATCCCAACCCCTACCCATATTCACCTATTTAACCAACTACCTGGTATATATATATTATACTATATATATAATATACATATAGTATAAGTAATATATAAATATTATATCAATATAATAATTTATACATTATACATATATAAATATATTTATATATATATATTAATTTTTCATATATATATATATAATTAGTGAGAGCTCGTCAAAGGAATATTAATGCTATATATTATACTATATAACTAAATATAATCTACAATCATTAACAACATATTAAATATATAAGTATAATTATAACTATACATTGTGAGAGCAGAACGGAAACTACTTACACTTTTTCTAAACATATCACTTAATAATGTTTTTTTAACATTAACATAGTAATAATAATTATTTACAAAATTATTTATCTAAATTTGTCTATATATAAATATATATCTGTACATAATCTTGAATATTATGCTAATACGTAAACATAATAGTTTTATCTATATTCATATCAAATAATATATAAGTACTAATACATTAAGCATCTACCTGAACACGAATATTAACTATATTACATTCACTAAAATACCTATAAACACTATTCATTAAAATAACAGGACATATTAACATACATAGTAGTTATTAACTAATTAACAAGCTTTACATTATATATTATATAAACAAACAGTATTAAAAGTTATAACTAACATTGACCCCTTCCAAGCTACGAACCTTATCTTTATAAACTTTTATTATTATTTTCACCTTATTTAATATATTATATACTGTATATATAATGATTAATACATTTATATTATATATATAAGTACATTATTATTAACAAATAAATTATTACAATAACTTACGGGATATTATAACTTAATTAAAATAATGTGAAAATTAGACTTTATAAGTAACAATTTTTTATAATTAGTATTTTTAATATATAATCATAAAATAAAGCAGAGTACATAGGATCATTATTAGAATCCTACATCGTATAAATTATATAGTATATGTATACCTACACTCAAATCCAACATTATCTTTAATTATAACATAATATAACGATGTGATATAGCATAGTCTAATCATAAATTAACTAAATAAGTATTCAATTATATTTTTTACAACAGTGACATAACTTAACATTGTACTAATTAACAATAACGTAACTTATTCACACATGTTATATTAATACATTAAATCATATATATCCTGTATATAACATTATATACTATATATAATATATTAATTTTTGCAGAATGCACCATCTCATTAATACATTTATTAACAATAAATAATTTTTAATTTTTATAATCACTATATAATATACTTTGTGTAATTATCTATATCAGATACCATGAGCTCAGAAAATACTGCCTTAACCCGCAGTACTCTCCTGTAAGATAAGATTCACATCATTAATAAAAATATGTGTCGATAAACCAAAAATAATCTGACTCTGTGATGAATACTTCTCGTGTAATTAATAATACAGATCTAAAATCTAGAATAATGTGAAAAACACGAAGTCTTATGATCCTTCTATCCTGGTGATCAGTGACCGGGTTTCGTCTTGAATCTAGATAAACATCTTAGATATGATATCATGTACACGCACATTATTCCTGAATATGTCATCATATTAATATGTTGAGAAAAGATTTAATTCATGTACTATATAATTTATATCATTTAACTAATACATGTAATTCATTTACCGTGTGCATATATCAAATATATAAACTATAACCTATTCATAACTCAGTTTATTCATAAACATTATATTTCTTGTAAAACATATTATATTAATCATTATTATTTCTTCATTAAACACTGTAAATTAATTAGTCATATAAATATCAATCACTATATAAACGTATAATCCTATATAATTATATTTCTATACTGTCTAAATACAATTAATATCATATGTACCAATATATATATATCATATATATATATTTATATTACGTAACAAAGGTATTATTGGTGAACATCTTAACATAAGCTAGAATTAATATCTATAAGTTCTTAGATATACTATAACAATTTAAGAACAACTAGGTCGAACGTCCCTTGCTTGCTTTTATTTTTCTTTAAATAAACGATATTAAATTTTATAATGGCCTATTGCTAAGTATCAGATAAGATATCCATATTGTTCCTTTACCAGTTAATAATTAACTTTTGCAAAGCAATAATATTATTAGAACTAGTTCTACTCTTTCTAACATCTATTTTTTTCTTTTTGTTTATTAAATAAACTTTTTAATTTATATTATTATTAACTTTATACTCTTTAAACTTTTTTGGTTGTCAAAAAATAAAACCTTTTAGCATTAATATTTTGTAAATAATTTATTTCTTTAAACATATTTTAGTATTTTTTTTATTTATTTATTTTTTAAAAAATAACTTTTGTATAATTTTTATTATATGCAGTTCATATAATTATTTCTAAATTACATATTGTTTTGTTTTTGTTTTTGTTATATATACTAAATAATATTTTTATTTAATTCTGTATTGCATTTTTAAAGCAATATTATAATACGTATTAATTATAATATTATGTGTTTATTTATATACATTAACTCCCTTAAAACTCTATTATAGTAATTCAACTTTGAATCAGCAAAAACCAAATCACCCTGACATATACTACTTTCCCTACCCACTATATTCACTACTACCCGTTACCCTTAAACTCTACTTAATATTCAAATAGGTTGATTTAGGTAGAAGAGGTTAGGTATATTGATTTTTAGTTTACGCTAGTCATTTCTTCGCGTCATATCTAATATGTTAAGATTGTTTTGAGGAAAGACATATTAAGCTATAATAAAAATATTGTACTTTTTTTTTAATATAATATATTAATCACTTAACCCTCTAGATAAATATAGCTGAATACTATAATAAATATATACAATATTAAGTTTTCCACATCAATTAAATGCTAAACATAATCTAAATAACCGTGGAATGTTAAATATAATTATTAAATGTATAATTAATACAAATCAACTCTATCTAACTATTTTTACTCATTATTCAAGAAATATCTACGCTAGGCGGAGAAATGTACACTCATTTTTAGATCTGTGCACTTTCAACATTCAGGTTAATTTCAACACAAAGGACTATTCATATATATCTAACAAATGGAGTTATAAAGTATAACGATCTACAAACATATATAGAACGTTTGCCTTTCTACTATATCTTATATAAATAACTTAATTATTTTAACCTTTATAATTCTTTTATATAAAACTTTTTGTTTTACTCATAAAACTTTTATTTCTTTTTATATGTTTATAACTATACTGTGTAAAATATAATTTACATTTACTATATATAAAAACTATTATATATATAAAACAGTATTATATATTTAAAACAGTATATATATAAATTAAAACAATATATATAATAGTTTTTCACTATTATTATATATCTATAAAGTCATTAACATAACATAAACCTTGAATTACCTATAAAAATATTAATGTATATGTTTGAAAAGAAACATTTTCAAGTATATATAATACCTATACTTTAATGTGTACTTGTTGGGATCAGGTCATTCATTACTTGTATATATAACTGTTTCACAATACTTATTTTATTTCCATAATAACCAGATCTTTCCTATAATATCACCTAATATATTTTTATATATACATATAGTATATTATATACCATGTTTTTTAATAGTAAATTATTTTAAACCATAATATAAATATCGACAACATGGAACAAACTCCATCCAAGCCCACAACTAATTTAATTTTATTGGTCGAACACGTAATATACGTCAAAATATCTATCTTTTCGCTATGGACACCGGTGACAAAGGCCTCTAAACCGCCCCATATAGGCAAACCCCTACACCAAACAACTTACCGAGTCGCCATGAGCATCAGAATTTATTACCGTGTAACTATCCAGCTCACATCCCTTGGCAGAGAAATTAATACGCCTAAATAACCTGCAGTACCTTGCTGCTCCGTCACCGCGATAAAATTGTAGTGACGAGAACACATTTAAACCGCTGATATACTTAAGTACCTGGGAAGAGGATTGGCGGATAAGTGTTGGATGTCGCGCCTAAGGTAATTAAATTACGAACAGTATCGGTTAACAAATTTCATTAACACTCACAAACGGACGCCTCCGAATAAGATACAATGGCCTAGAGAAAATAGGCGCTTATTCAACTGTGAGTCAAAGAGATCAGTTGCGTGCAGCCGAATACACTCGATACCACCGACGCCGCCAGCATGGACAACGTGGGTGTTCCACTAGGGCTACTTGTGTCAATCGAGCTTACGGTAGAGTATCCCATGATACAAGTTCCGCATCGGCAAAAACAAATATAGCTATCGGTTTCCGATGACGTGTTCAACCCATTTTTTTCCGAACATTACGGGGTATCCAGGAAACCCTAGACACAATGTATCAGCTCTCGGCTTCTTGTTTAGAGACAAGGTAGCTCTATGGCGTCCGCTGACACCCGTGGATAAAATCCGATTTTATAGGTCTGTCGTGGCATTACAAGAGCACCCTCACAACAGCACGACATCTGCAATACAGCTGCTGAGGTACACGGTACCAGGCGTGAGTGACAATCCAGTTCGTCGGCTCCTTGCGGAACATAATTACCGGCCCGCAGCGCCTGCCATAGGTCCCCGCACCACCACTGGCTACATCGAAGGGTTGCGAATGGCATTGCCTGAGAAACACATCTCCATTGGACGGTGAGACGATGGGCAAAGGTGCCATCTTTCGGCGAATCGAGAGTTGTCTCTTACGCCTTGACAGGCGTTGCTAGAAGTATACTGACTACTGACGGAAGAGATTCGCGCAATGCAATGTGCGCAGGTCGCCGTTTGGAGTTGGGTCAGTTATGGTCTGGGGAGGCATCTCTTTTATCGGGGCCTACGGAGGAGGCATCTCTTTCGATGGAGGCACTCTTACAGCCAGTAGGGTATTATCACAACATCCCAATCATTATGTCGTGCTATTATTCGCCCCCTACTATCCGGTGACTCTTTCATCCTTATGGCATGTACAATGAAAGGACCACACAAGGCCCTAGTGTGTTGATTTGACTACTTTATAGAACAGTTACAAATTACGGCGTTTGAAGTTGCCAGCATATTTAAGTCCAACCCCTAAACATCGACAATTGTATGGGATATCCTGAAACGTCGTATCCGACAGCTGCAGAAACCCCTCCACGGACCCTATCCGTACAACACTCTTGACAGACACGCAACTAAGCACTCGATATCAGTATATAGACAGTGATTCTAAGATCACCGTCTCTGGACATTCGTTCCACCAACTCATTTCTGAAGAAGTACATCCCAGCCATGTGAGCACATTAGGGGGTAGTTGGTGACAAAGAGACAGTCAATCACGTGCCAGAGGTGGTTTCAGTTAAAACAGTAGATCTGCAGAAATAGTTACCCAAAGCCACCGATTCCTCGTTCCGAGTCCTTCGTCCTGCCTGTCTGTCAGGGCGTACCTACCAACATTATTGTTGTTCTGTGATGCGCGCCGAACATTCGCTATAGCGGGTCCTGATCTGCTCCAGAGATTTCTATCTGTGCTTGCACTCTCTGCTTCAGAACTTGCGTTAGTGAGCAAGACCTTACAGTGTGATCTTCGGGGTATAGTGATGTTATCCACACAATAAGAGTTTCAGCATGTCCAAATTTTCGGCAACTCCATATACGGTGCTACTTCTCGCTTTTTTCACCTTGTCATGACCTCTCTTTCTATAACCACTACTCCTATTCGCATCGTAAATATTCGCTGTGGTTGTTATGCTCGTTATTTTGTTGAATAATAGAATCGTAAACGATATTTGTAGTAACATTAGGAAGATTTCGCTAACGCATAAAAGTTTATCTTAACTAACTTTACCCATCGTTAAATTATAGATCATATATAATTGAAGAACGTATACTTATTTTAGCCTTGTTCCGATTATATCGTTATTATTATATATCTAACCCAATATAATACAGACTCACTAATTTATATATTCATACATATCATGTGAAGAATTATATATATATTATTTCGGTATGAGTGTTACTGAATGATAAGTTATAAAACTTGTGAATTATATAATTGACTAGTACATTTCTTATCTAATATATATATATATAGGGAGTTCTTGCGATTCTCAATGTGGCGAAAGATTATGTGATCAAATAAAGATTTTAATACTCTATAGTTATAATTTAGTCATCTATAGCAATTATATATAAACTAAGTATTAAATTCAATATTGATTTACGTAGGTGGTGGAGATACCTATATAATATTCAAACGGGGATATATTCTAACGTGATAGCCCAACTGAATATTTATAAAAGGAACATAAAAATATAATGAAGAGAATGATGAAATGCAAAAAGATATAATGTTTTGACACAACAAAAATGCTGTGGTATGGTGAGGAAGACGACTGTAAAATCTGATATATTTATTACTGGTATTTTCTATTCATTTGTCTATTAAATCAAGACATCAAAGTTATAAACAAATAGACACCACTGGCATGCATAAATGGCACCAAGTATACACATTTAAAATCCTCTCAGGTCATTTATATAGCTCACTCTCTTGTCCTATAAAAACATTTTTATAAGTCTGTGAAAATAAAAAGTTTGAATTAAAATAATTAAAGAAAGTAATAGTGATTATTAGTTAATGGAAACGACCTATTTAAGTTTGGTGAACCCAATCACTTGTATGTTCTTATCTCCAACAATAATGACTAAAAATGAGCGGTTTCCCCAATGTGAATGAAAGTTCATTTAGGTAAATAATTAGTAGTTAGGAGTCTGGATTTCTTCCAGTTATTTCCATTAATTTTTATATAGGTGTATTCTCTGACAGATCAGCAAAAATTTATAAATATGGAAGCACACCTTCCCAAATTTTGCTGAAAATTGATGTATTGGTAGAGGTTTGGCTGAAATCTGTTTTTCAGTATCATAATTAAAAGAAAGTTATGGACACCCCAAGTTTAGGGGTTTTGGCAACTCTCCCAGAATTCAAAGACTCATATCTCAGTCCCTATTTTACATAGAAGGTTGAAAAAAAGCCATTCAAAAGAGAATTTTTAGCTCTTTAAAAATGAGTAAGTCAATATTTTATATAAGGACAATATTAAAAAAATTACAGCCATTTTAATTTTTAATTTGGGGGAGGGAACCCCCAAAGTACACAGAAATAAAAAAAATTTAATTTTCTTTACAAAGCATTACTAATCTACTTTTACTAGATAAATCATCCATTTTGTATATTTTGTTATCTGTGAGATATATATATACAAGGTTAAATATTTGTTATTTTTAACAATTTTTAAAATTTAGTCTATATAGGACTTTTAAAAATTTTAATTAACTATGCTGTACTACGTCTAGAATCACTTTGTTAGAAGGAAATTTTGCAGCTTCTTTTGGGTCAAATGAGTATGTGATTGCGACGCCTGCATTCAATTGGGGGGTACTCAACACACTCAAAATGTTCTTCATCAGTACCAAACTTGTATCCTCAGTAGACAAAAAAGAGAATTTGTTTTTCCAAACCTGGTGCATTAAGTTAATTTTATAGTCTTGGTGTTTATCGGAGATTTCCTCGATAAACCCTATGCAAGGAATACTATCATAAGTACAAAGAACATATTAGTATATTTTGTAATCATTGTGGGTCATGGAAGGAATTGATTTGTCAGATGAAATTTGGTGAAATTCGATTGAATCTGATGTTGTGAATGCTTTGACAGTCATTAAACCATTGGGAATTATTTAGGTCAATATATATATATAATAATATATATATATATTTATTTTATATATATATTATATATATATATACTATATATATTATATATATATATACAAAGCATTACAGCTACTTCTAAGGAACTTAACAAAACTTAAGTAACTTAACTGTAGATTGCACGTAGCCCTCACGTTATTGGATTCCATTGTACGCCGTAAAATCTATCCCGTAAACCTTTACTGATCTACTGTGCGTTAAACAGCCCTAACTTACTGATCGCACTGGCCGTCAAGTAGCCCTACACCTTATACTGTTACTAAATGATATATAAATATATTATATTAATACTTATTATATATGTATATATATAATATTTAATATAATATAGATATAATATTATATATATATATATTACAATACTCCACAATCATAGATAGTTGCAAAATTAACTTCGACGTTGTAAGAAATCCTCGTAACTCCATAGTAAAGGCATATATTATATATATTACACATTGATTTCTAACGTTGGTTCACACGTATTAGTTATTACACGTCCAGCTAGTAGAAAGTTTGTAACCGTACTGCAACGAGGTTTGGCAACATTTCTATGCTGTCATCAATTTATTACAAATTACATGCAATTTGTACACCATATAAGAACACGATGTTTTGCGCTTAAATTTCTATGTTGTCATATTTTTGGTTTGGCTAACATTGTATGTTGCCACGCTATAATCTACAAGATAACGACGAGTATTAAAACATCATATCACTTTCATTCCCATAATATTCAGAGTGTACTAGTTTCTTGTCTCTGCGCATCCAAAAGTAATAAAGCCATATAATATATATAGTATATATATATATATATAATTATTATTATAATATCTATATATATTATATATTAATATATTATATATATATACTTATATATATTATATATATAATATATAGTATATTTTGTGTTTGTGTTGTGTTCTGTTGTGTGTCTGTCGTGTTACCGCAAGATTTGACTTACGGGCTGGCAAAGGTTGAGTGGATTTATGTCCTTCCTCCACACTTGATGACCTAACGGTTTTGGTTAGGTAAAATCCAGAGTTTTTGCGATTACCAAAAGGCTTTTCAAAGTAATTGCAAGCATAAAAAAAATTATTGCAGGTTTTTTATGATTTTTTCAAGGGCGTCTAAATGTTTGCGAAAAGCTTTCAATCGCAACGATTGAGTAAAAAATGCTATATGTGAGAAGCTGTAAGTGAATATTATGTGGTTTGTGAGTACCTGCAGTTGGGGAAAAAACAGACATATGCATAAAGAACACTTCACACCTTGGGATTTTCAACTATATTCACTTATAAAATCTTGTTTCCAAGATTCGTTCCAGTTCTCTGCCTCATCAGGCTTGCTTGTACTATTTATAAGTTCAAGTACAGTGCCAGTCCATGTCGAGCTTGTATAGTGTGATGTGTGGTAGTCTTGCCTACCTTAGATATTTATGTTCGGGTTAGGGCTTACAATAAGGGCGTGGGAAAGCATTGGGGCTGGGGCGCGGGCAGATGTGGATTCTGGGTAATCGATTAGGATGCCGCGACATAACCACTCACATATTATCAACCACAAATTTATATTACTAATAAACTTAAAAACGCCGTTCTTTAAATAAACATATACGAGTCGTCCAATTTTCAACTTTAACTATCACAGATTATGTAACGTGCAAGGACCCCCATGTTCCCCCTACTGGTACGAATCCATGTTCCTGACATATTCACCACTTTGGCATTGTTCAAACACTTGCGATTCGTAAGCAGCATTGTCCTTGCCCTTAGTAACTTGCTTTTCGCACTGTTTTTCTACTTCAACACTTCAATTCTTGATGGAAAACCATGAACAGTCATCAGTCTCGACAAGAAAAACCGCGAACTCCTTTACCATTTATTGAAATATATCCTTCTATAATATATCGTTAAGAGGAAGATAATATATAATCATATATTATATATATATATACATATATGTACTATATATATATCATAATATATAATTATATACATATAATATATATATATATATATATATCTATTCTATATATATATATAATATCATATAATATATATATTATATATATATAGATATATATATATATACATATATAATTATATATATATATTATAAATATATATATTATATATATATATAATATATATATATATATAGATATATAATACATATATATATATAAATATATATATATATAATATATATATATATAATATAATTATAATATATAATAGATAATCTTATATATATATAATATATGATATTATAATATAGTAATATACTACCTACGATATTATATTATACTATATCATAGTATATTATACTAATTAATTATAATAAACCTAGTATTATATAATATATTATATATATAACCATATATCAGATTCTCCAGAGGGTATGTTGCTCTACCGTGTTAAGATATGTATTAAACTATGAGTCGTGGAAATAACGGTACATCTGTTAACGTCATGATAGAATCTTAGAAACCATTAGTTAGGTATAAGAGATGGACGGAAAGGAGCAATGAACGTGTTTAGAAAGTTGTGTGTGTAAAAAAAGCGTCAAATGACGAGAATACATTCTAACTCTATTAGATGTTTGTTCATAAGAAAATGATGAATGATTCTAGGATGAGCTTAAGAGGATGTATGGTCAGGTTGAGGGTGTTGAGGAAATCGGACCAATTTTTGAAAAAAAAGTTTTGTAAAATGATCTAAAGGAATATTGTTTTAGATTTTTAATTTATTAACTTTTAATAAATAATTATTAATAATATGTTAAGAACAAAATTGGTAGCTTATGAAAAGTCTTAAATTAAAATAAATATATTAGACAGTATCGTGGTATTTGTAAATAGATAATCAAAACTAGTTTGAAGTATAAAATTGCAACAAATATTATATATATATATAGTATATATATATATAATATATATTATATTATACTAATTAATATATATATATTTATATAATATTAATATATAGATATATATAATATATATATACTATGATATATATATTTAGATTTTTGTTATGTTCCTCACGAAAGTGTTCATGAAGATGTAACTATTTAGGTTATTACCTAGTTTGTATCTCTTCTATCATGTAATTATTAATCTGTAGTTGTTGTGAACCTCTATGTTAAGCGTACTAGCCTGACCAGAGCACTGTAGCTATGTACAGACACTCGTGATGGTGCCGGTTTTTAAAATTATTAAAAGTTGTGAATAAATCTTCCGGAAAATAAACTCCTTGTTAGAACGTTGCTTCTGACTCCGACTCTTGACGATTCCTGAACATTCTCATTTTCCATACACTCTCAACCACATTACTCCTAACATGCCATAATTTCTTCTAAAATTATTTTTTTCTTTCTGTAGTTGTCTGTTCTGTCTGTCTGTCTGTCTGTCTGTCTGGTTCTGTCGTCTGTCTGTCTTGTCTGTCTTGTCTGTCTGTCTGTCTGTCTGTCTGTCGTCTGTCTGTCCCTGGTCTATCTCTCTCCTCTCTCCTATCTCTATCTCTCTCTCTCTCTCTCTCGACTTAACACTAAGAAGGAGGATTCTGACGGTATTACTCCTGACCCTGTGTTTATTAAACTTGTGAACTCTGATACTTTGTACTTACCTTCGGTAAACTGCTTCGCCACTGTTTCCACTTCAACCTTAATTTCTAATCTCTGATCCAAGTATGGCATTTCTTAAGAACACTTTTTCTGGTGATCTTTTTTCTCACGTTCCTTGATTCCTTCTCCTCTTTGGGCTTAGATTCAGATTTTTTATTCTTTTGTTGTTTCTTATATTAGATTATTTTTATTTTACGATTATTATTATTATTATTTATTCATATTATTATTATTTATTTTATGATTATTATTATTATTCATTATTATTATTATATATTATTATTATTGTATTTACTTGTATTTATTGTATTATATTATTATTATTATATTTTAATTATTTTCATTATTAGATTATTAATCATATTTTATTATTATTATTATTAATTATTATTATTTTAATTATTTATATATTTATTACTTATTATTGTATGATATTATAGACAAGAGATATTCAATTATCAAAATGGAGCTTCACGCACATTGTATATAGGAGTCTATATATTAGAATATAAGGTGATTGTAAATGTATTGTTTGCCATTCTTATTACAAATATATTGCTTCAAGTAAAGTTCTTTGAGCCTACAAGCTATCCGAGCAAGAGAAGCTGCAGTGTGAAAAAGAATGACTGAGATTGCTGCTGTCGTCAAAGCCTTTCACGGAAACGTGACAGAGCCGATTCGGGCTGCTGAAAGTGGAATTTGTGGAGGTTCTCTGAGAATGGAGATGAAACATGAGGAAGATTGTTTTCAAGGAACAGCTCTTGCTTCGGCGAGTCTTCGCAGAAAGGAGCTGCTATCCCCATTGCTTCATGGAAGAGTTCTGAGTAGAAAGACAAGCGATGTCTCTTGGATCGGTTGAGCGGAGATCGTCTTTGTTCAAGCGTCTGGGGAATGGTGGCGCACAGGAGGAGTTGCCAGCCGCGGCATGGAGGACGCACTGTCCTACAATTGCTCAAGCGGATTGCAAGAAATGAACTTTAACATACAAGTTGGTACAGTCAATGCCGCAATGTCTAACATATAGGTGAAGTTAAACATAAACAAGAGAGTAATGAGTCAGAGAAATCTAAAATTGTATCAGATGCGAGCGCATAGGCGTAGTGTGTAATTATTAGACAAGAGATATTAATATTATCAAAATGGAGCTTCGCGCACGTATTGGTTTATAGAAGTAGCTAGTAAATTAGATATGAGACTATGGTGGTGTGGAGAGTGATGTATAAATGTAATTATTATACGTTTCCATTGCTTTAGTTTAATATCTATATACATTTGCTCCAGACCCAGTAAGTTTCTTTCAGCTCTTGACAATTTATATATTAAATTATTATATCTATATATTCATTTTAATTATTATTAATTATTAATTATATTGGTTAAGGATTATTATATTATTATTATGTATATGATATTATGTTATTATTATTATTTAATTATTTATTATATTATTATTTAATTATTATATTATTATGTATTTATATGTATTATTATATTTTAATTACTTTATCATATATTTCCGTTGTTATAAAAACAAGCTTTCCAAAATATTCCTAAGGTATCAACCGTTTCATGTTTGATTTTTTTTTTTGTCTTTTATTTAGAATAAATAGAACAACATCTTTTCTGAAACTGTATACTCTTATATTTCGCCTAGCCACTTACAGGACTCAGAGACGATATCTAATCACTAATTAACAATGATAAATAGAAACAAAATACAAAAATTGTTTATTTATCATGTTAAATGTGAGAATGCTTATGGAAGTAACGAATTGAAACATTAGTTAACTAAAAGTAAATCTAAATCAAGATAACACTAATTATTTTATATCAATAGATGAGCTTCATAATTATGAGATATCAAAGCCTAAATAAATTCTTCTTAACTAATGATTTTTTCAGAATTTCCTTTGATATCAACTATGTAACTTACTTGTGAAATTTAGATACCAGTGCTTATGCTCGAACTTCTTTATACTTCTCAGTAGATGGCGCATGACCACTATAATTATTCAATGTACAACAAATTCTCATCTGACTCTGATATTAGTAAATATTCTATTATATATTTTATATATATATAATATATTATATTAATAATATCATGTATATATATAGCTAGTTATAATTTCTTTAGAATATTGGTAAATATATAATATTATTTATTATTATTCCTAATTATTATTATTATATAGTTATTTAATTTAAATTAATCATATTATATATTTTATATTTATATTTTATATTATATAGTAATATTTTTTAATGTTATAATTATTTTATTTAGTTAATGTTATCTATTTTATTATATCATGAAAAGATCTATTTGATATTTATTATTATTATAATTATATGATATTATTATTAATTTTAGAGTTATTATTAATTATATGTAAATTATATGTAACTTATATTATTATCTAGTATCTATTATTATTATTCTTAATTATTTATTATTATTATAATTATAGTATTATTATTTAATCTATATAATCTTTATAATTATATATATTAATTATTAGCTATTCATTAGTATAATGATTATGTGATGGACATTATTAATAGTCGGTGACCTCTCAAGTTAATTATTACAGGTATTGGGTTAATTTAGTAAGTATTGTTAGCGTATTAGGTCTCTGTGTGCTTACAGTTGTAAGTTAGGTTAGTCTCTCGAGTGATGAGGCTAAAGCTTTACAGAATTAAGTCTATATTTATTCTAAAATTATTAACAGCATATAACAATATACACAATTATTATTATTGATTCTCGCTCGGAGGTTCAACGATATGATATGCCTGTCCGTTAAAGTATTCAAAGTTGTGAGAGTTAATATAGCTCTCTAGTTAATATAATTATAAGTTAAACTTCCTTGTTCGAGTTGTTATTACTTGAGTATTGATCTATGACATTTTCACGTATTCAGTATAATTTTCGTGAAAACTGATGAAGATTTTTGAAATCTTAAATCAGTTTTCATAATACTGTCTACTACAATATGTTTTTTATCAATACATTAAACGTCTATTAAGACAATTAAAAAATTTCTTTAATAATAAAGTATAATTTTATCATACCTTCATCCAACGTCCGAGCCAAATATTTGCTCTCTTGATGCACCTAGTGCGCTGAAATAATTTATGTGTGAAGAATGTATAAAATTCTATTACTGTCTTATGTCTGTGTTTGTTTGGTACTACTCGATTATTGTCTATGTATATCTTTGTCGTCTTAGTTTGAGTCATGGCGAGTTTGTCTAACCCTGTCATTCTGTCTTGTCTGTCTGTCTGTCTCTTGTCTATCTCTAGTATCCTTTTATATCGCTAATACTCTTCTTGCTATTTTCTCTCAAAGGAAAAATTAACACAATAAAGAGAAAAAAGAAAGAAAAATAAAAAAAAAAAAATCATAAAGAACATGGTGATTTACACTCCTTATATCTCGCTACTCGTTAGTTATTCTTAAACTTTTGTATGTAACTAGTTACCAGTCATGTTCAGCTCGGCTTACATTACCTTCTGATAGTCTAATTAAATGACTTCCAAGGTATGATTGTATTGTAGGATTATATAATCTACCTGATATTCCAGTATATACATATATAATAATGGCATGCTGGAAAGAATAACTATCTACCCTGTACTTTCTTAATAGTAGCGATTTTTTCCTATTTTATCTGATCTCTTGACTATGTCATTCCTCTATTTGACTGAGATATAAGATCTTTTATGCTCTATGCTTCATAAACTATAACGAATAGTAATTGATTTAATTTATAATTTTATATATATTATATATTATATATAATTATCATATTAATTATATATTAATTTTATATATATATATTTTATCATATTATATAATTAATATATATTAATTATAATTGAATTAATTAATTATATATTTATTTATATTTATTATTTATTAATTATTATTATTTCGATTTTGTATTGTTGAATTAGTTTTATTCATTTTATATTATAATTTTCTATTTTCTTTTTATTATTTAATTTTAATTTTAATTTTATTTTATTTTAATTATTTAATTAATTATCATTACTTTTTTATTATGTATTTATTTTTAATTTATTCCATCCGTATATTTGAAATTGCTAAGCGATTACTGCTCATGATATATTTGGTACAACCGTACAGTCACTGCACAGACACCCCCCCACCGGAGATGTCTGATCCACGAGACATATACTATAACGAAGGTGCACATCAGACGGCTACCTAAACTAACCCAGTGCGAGTAGAAGTCAGCACCGACCACAGCCCAGTACTTATATATGTGGATCAGATGGTATTTCGGGTTTTTAGTAAAGCAAATATTTTTAGGGAAGAATATGTTTTAAATTTTATAATTTAAAAAAATTCTGGCTGAACTGAGAAGATAAGTCGTAGTTTGGATTTTATCAACATAGGGGATAACATTATAATATTTTAAATTTGCTTTTTGCGGTCTAGGTAGTTATGATATATGAGGAATTATTTAATTTTGTAAGAACAGTAGACAGAAAGAAATTTCTTAATGCTCTCTTTCTGTTATACTAGCATTCTACGCCGTTGACGATCAGAATATTTAAGGCTCAAAATTAAACGTGATGTCAGTTAGGAGTCAGAGGCTACTTATCTGTACTATATACTTTAACTCTGCTTGTACATCAATCATGTCATACAGATACACCAACATTCTTTTATCTTCATCTATATACACTTGGTTCTCTACTACAACATGTCTATAACTACAATATCTAGCACACTACTTGCACTCTATTTTCAGAGCCTTAAATATACTGTTTCTCCGTCTAATCTGATAACAGAATACAATTCTTATGTCTACCTTTACTAAATTACGAATATTGACCCTATTTATCATCAACTATTAGCTACGCTCAAGACAAAATTAAATATATAATTATTATCATACCTCCCCTTTTTCCAAAACAATCATTAAACTATCTTCCATTCACTCTATATTTTAAATTTATAATACTTAAACTTATTCTCCTCTGATAGAAAAGACGTTTTGCTTATTAGATCTAGCTAAAGAACATAGCACAAATATCATCCATTGTAGAATTACTTAATAAGGAGACTAAAAAAAAACATACTTTATAAACACCCATAATATCCTCGTTGTAAATATTTTCCCAGGCTATTTTACATGTTTTCACAGGTTCTGCATTCGTTCTAAATTCCTAAATGATGTGAGATAAACCCAATACGCTCTTCATCCTCTAGAAGCTTGCTGTATAATTAACAGTCATAACAGATCCTCCTAAGGAGAGCTCAATCCAATATCGTCGTCCTTATGCACTGATCTAAACTCGAGCTACTAACTTTCATCAATATAGCAGATACTAAACCAAGAAAACACATATTAATTTTACTGCACTCGGATCTTCGTTCATTCTATCACAAAATGTGCAACTCTCTTCAAGGCATTACTCTATTATCCAGTAATTTGGATAAAACGAGAATCAATAGTTAGCTTTTCTTTTTCGAAAGGTAAGAATCCTACAGAGCGATGTGTCTTCATTATAACTACCAGACAATCTTTTAACAAGATTTCCAGGTAGAGATCCATAATAGCGGTGAGCATAAGATTCCAAATATCCTATTCTGCCTGCATTCGAACCTCTTAAAAAATATCAAGAAAAAAAATGTAGTCCATACAACAGGATACAACCAACCCTCACACATCGCACGAGCATCTAGTTTTAGTCCCTTTTATTCCTGTAATGGAATTTCAGTTCTTGGTAAACCTCATAATTCATCAAAAGAGGCCTTTATAAATGTATTTCGCAAAGCATAAAAATTGCTTATATAGTGTGGTTAATATTTTAATTGTGTCGATATAAATAGAGCTATTCCTGTGCGAAGGTCTATGTTCGTTCACACAATTATGTCTCTCGTCGTCAAAAGATAGAAAAGAGACGAGACTCAGCGTCTGCAGTTTGTACAACAAGTAGAAACTATAGCCTTAAAATACTAGGAATATATATATATATATACAATAATTAGTACTGTACATAACTGGGGCAATTGATTAGATTCACGATATAATATACGTCTTATATAGTATATATATACTTTTCATCTGATCCTCAATATTTAAGACGGTCGAAGCTTTACTATATAATGACTCTGCGTATATAGTATATTACCTAGTACTCCTGGCTATGAATCATAGAAATACTACTATTATTACGGACGTTTTCTGTGTAGTATAATGTTTATATCTATTATACTTAAAATCCTATATATATGTCCAATATAGGCCCTGTATATGAATTTCTACAAACGTCACTATACAGTTCATTTATTATTATTTATTTGTACTTTTTGTTTAAACATGAAATTTATAGGCATATGTAGAATAGATATAGGCGAACAATGAATTTCTTCTCTACACGGAGTCACTACTTTCTGATTGGATTTACTTTCTACTCAGAGGATCTGTAAGCAATTATTAAAGAATCAATTTATATCAGATTTAAATCTATTCAACAAAATGATCCGCACTATTAATAGTCTCGAAAAGTACGCACAACTACAGTAACAACATAAGATTAAACAGTATGTCTTGAATCAGCGTATAAAGCTTACTTAAAAAATGTAACAAAACAAAAAAAAAACAAAAAAAATATTTTTTTTTTTCATAAATGAAATCTATCTCGAAAAGTTACACACTTACAGAAATAATACATATTAACATGTTTGGCATCGCGTTGTAAAGCTTATTCCAAAAATTGTAAAAAAAAATTTTTTTTTTTTTAAAATTAAATAAAAAAAAAACAAAACAACTTAGCTTGGTGGCTCTCGCCGACGGTGACAGAGGAGGACGTTTTCACTATACCCGCCAGAAAGGAGGCGGAGAACCCCGCGAACACACCAAGATACCAAAAGATCTACGGGCGAGTTCCGGGATGACCCTCCGCCTGGATGGGGCACGAGAAATTCCATACCCTGGTCGTTTCCCCACGGCTAGGGGCGAGAGCCCCGGACTCCATGCCATCTTATGCGCTTTTACCTTTGCGGTCATTCCTTAATTTAAAAAAAAAAAACAAAAAATTTAAAACTGATTCGAGTCGTAAAACTAACTGGTCCTTACTATATTTTGACCATCATGATCCGTCTACCCTTATTTGACTGTTAGGACATATACTAGAAATATATGAAAAAAAACAAACAAAAAATATGGTTAAACATAGTTTGACATAGTATACAGCGTCCATCTCCACCGAATACTATACAATATATATATAACTATATATATATATATAATATAATAATATATATATATATATATTAAAATAGATGATACTATAGATTACTACTACTTATATATCGGTAACAGCTCCAGTTACCTGTTCATCTAGAAACAGAAAATTTCTTGCAAGTGTATCGATTCCGACCTTTTTCAGCACCACCAGCTATGTTGGAAGTTGATATTATTGTATATATAATATATTATATATTAATCATATATATATATATATATTATTATATATTATTATAATATAAAATATACTATAGCTCTTATATTTATAAAACTCACGAAAACCCTTAGAGTAGACCGTTCAGATATCATTTTATCGGTGCTCTTGGCCTTCTTTTAGTTGGCACGACGGGGGGTACTTCTCCCGTACCTCTGAACCCCATTTCGCTCGAGCCCCTAACGGAAATTTGTTTCGGGAACGCGAAACCGAGTCGACTCCGTCAGAATTTCTCCTGTTTTATTTTATCCGGACATGAATACTTCGAATTTTTATATATATTATATAATAACTAACTTATATATATAAATGTATACATTATATATATATTATATAATATATAATATATATATTAATATATATAATAATTACGTTAGGGTTTAGAACCCCTACCCTGAGTTGGTAACACCAGGAGTGTTATCCTACTCTGGCCACTCATTACAAAAGGAGATCCGCCACTTCCTCTGGAAAGGCACTACCTTCCCAGTAGAACATCGCATGTCTTTGTGGACATCTGACCTCCGTGCCGGACTGCCCCCGCTTATCGTGTCAGGCGGGTCACACTGGAGAATTTATTAAACGTAGAACTTACATCTATGGCCGTATAACTAAGATAATGTATTAAACCGCGATCATTATTCTAACAGAAATATTTACTGGCCTTTAGTGGTTTGACCTCAGAACTTACTCTTGAGTTGTAAACATCGTGATACATCGACCTCCGGCGGACCGCCCGCATCAGCACCGGTGTCTCCGCCGGACGGTCGAGTCACCACCAAAGACATGACCAATGTTTTCCTATTGGCATGTCCGTACACTTTACCGCCCATACATCCACTTATGGTCTGGATTCTCCTTCCTTAGACATCGTCGGTCAGGATGGTAACACTCCTTGCAACTAATATTATACCACTCAAGTCACAAGTTAGGGGCTTCACCAACCACATAAGGGACATTATATATATAACTATAAGATATATACATAATATATATTATAATATATCAACTACTCGCTATATATATATATAGTAATACTATATTATATATAACTACTAATATTATTATTATATATTAATAATATCTATTATATATTATATATTAATATTATATATATAAATATATATATATATAAAGTACAAAAGTACTTATTAATTACTTTATATAATACTTATATAAATACTTAATAAAATACTGCAAAATAAATACACTAGATACAACTAACTCTATAATACTTAAATAAATATTAATAAAATACTTTAGAGGCAGGTTTATGAACTGAAAAAAATTAATTAAAAGCCGTATTACAAATTTTATATACAATAAAAACAATTCATAAAATTCATTACATAATAAGTTCTGAGTGACCTGAAAGTAGTAGACCAGAAGTAATGATACTGTCTTCATTATACAAAACAAAAATTTAAAATTTTCGGTATGAAAAATAACAAAGTATTTAAAAATTTTATTTCTCATACTATTTTAGTGAAAAGCAAATTATTAAAAATTACTTACCAATAAAATACAAAAGAGAATATCCTAATCTCCTTCAGACGGCAGAGCAAACAAATATCAAGAGGACAGAAGAGATAATATTCCATATTTAAGGTTTCTTACGGATGCCATAATGTAGCCTCAAATTAGTATTACAGTATTTCAAGAGATTAGATTAGACACATATTTCAATTATATTTGTTTCAAAATACATTTTCTCTTAAGGGCCCCAGTTTGTTCTTGCTTTCTTGCCCGCAGTAAGTGGTAGACAACATTCGTGGCCATTATCACTTCGACAAAACGTGAAATACACCCGCAATTTAACATATAATAATATTATATATTAATATATTTAATATAAAATAACCTTTAACCTTTCTAGTATTTAAGTTATATATATTAATATATATATAGCAAATATATAATTAATTATATCATAAAAATATTATAATAAGATATATGTAATAGACATATATAGGTAATTAATACTCTTTTCATACCAAATGTATTGCCGCCCCATGACCTTCATACTCAATTAAATAATAAAAGATATATCATAAAGGTAGTTAATTAATAAAATAGTATAAGAATATATAAATAATAGTATTATTAAGTATATAATAAAATATAAATAATTCTATATATAATAATTATACCGTTTAATATATACGATGACTATTACTTCTTGCATAGTCCTCAGCATATAAAGTGAGAATATACCATACACCAAACTACTAGTATATAGATTATACATAACTAAAGTAATATTAGATACTTATTTAAATTTTACGATAATCGATTATAGTAAATGTTTCTAAATGGAGTGTAAATATATGCATTAGAATAAGAAATGTACTTAACAATAATTATATACTAATTATAATATGATAGCACGTTAAAAGGTAGTTATAATAATATATAATATAATATAGACATAATTATAACCTTACATATACTCTATTATTACATATATTATATAATATATAATCTATTATATTATAATAATGTATATAAATATACTATATAGTAAAATAATATATAGATTATAGATATAATAATATTATATATATATTTATATAGGTCTGACCTATATATAGGCTAGGTAATAAGCTATATATACTTATCAAGTATGCTATACAAGCGGTAATAGTACTATAATATCTATTAGTTCTTTGTAATATATATATATTATACTATATATATAAGTCTATATGTCCATATTATTTATATGAATGTAGACTATAGAATAACTTACATTATGACGTGTAGATGGCTATGAGTACAGTTAAATATAATATAGTGTGATATCCTTGATTCTTCACTTTAGTTATACCTATATATGAACTTCAACAATTAACAGAAATATTAATATATAGCGTAAAATATAATAAATATCAAACTTAATAATATTTAACATAATTTAAAATAGCAGTTAAAGTATATAATTAAATATTTATAAATAATAATAATAAAATAATAATTATATATAATAAATATAATTATAAAATAATTAAATTAAATATAATATTAATTAATATGAATAATAAATAACTAATATAATAATAAAATTAATAT
>JABUQX010064452.1:32500-39714 GCA_015478945.1 Trachelipus rathkii | reverse complement strand
TGTGCAAAGAGCTATGGTGATTTTGTGAGTACTTAGAATTCTAGGTTAAATTTAAGTTTAGGCCAAGGTATATGATTTGTAAAAATATGGGTTCATCTGAAATTTGATTGTTGAGGAGATTTGCGACTTTCTGAGATCTAGCTGAATGATGTTTTGCATGTGGAGTGAGTAGGGGATTGTGCTGGGGCGACTTAAATGGTTGGATAGAGGATCAAAAAAAATATGGATGCCTATAAATAGGGCATTAAGGGTTTGCGGGAGAAAAATGGAAAATGTAGGATTGGTGGATTGATTTCTGCGAGGAGAGAGGAATGTGTGTAAGTATATAATATATATATATATATATATATATATATATATATATATATATATATATATATATATATATATATATATATAATATATATATATATATATATATATATATATATATATATATATATATATATTATATATTCTTATTCATACTATCTAAAATAGTAGTATTGTACCATTTTGGGATCCCTTAGCGATTTCTCAAAAAGTATAAGAGCTATCTGTCTTGAAACTTGGAATATAATCTATTGATGTATTAAGCTCGAAACACGCGAAATTTCAAGTCTCTAGGATGTATATAGGGGGTACCTCCCCCCGAGAGCGTAGCTCAAATAATGGGTTACGCCCTTGTTGCGGCTTCCGGGCGGGTGAGATTAGGCCTAACGAGAGTTTGGAACACTCGCCCAGGTGTCCGAAGCGCGTGAGAGCGCGCGCGCGCACACATGCACACACATATTATTATTATTATTATTATTACGAAGAATCGATTCCCGAAGGGAATCGATTCTGAGTCGAAAATGATTCCTGTAAGGAATCGTTTTTTACGCACTCCGACTCCGGCTCCGGCTCCGGCTCCGCCTCCGAACGCAAGCCTGCCTCTCTGACTCTGACTCCGACTCCGCTTCAACCAGCGCGAACGACTCTGTGCCGATATGAATAATCGATTCTCGAAGGGAATCGTTTATGAATCGAAAATCGATTCCTGACAGGAATCGACTTTTTTAGGCTCCGGCTCCGGCTCAGCCTATGTCTTCGATATGTATCTATCCTGGTTAGAGTTATCATATCGGGTTAAGATTTGGAGGAGGGTTAGATGCTGACGTAACCTCGTCGTATACGAGGTTACGTCCCTGTGGATCCCCCGAAGGGGACCCCACCCACCTTAAAAAATCGAAATGTTCGTAATTGGCTGAAATTTGGAGAGAGGATTCAGAGTTGAATTTCTAGAAAGAGTTGGTATTGGAATCTGAGGAGTTGGCTCCGGCACCGGTGCTGGAGCCGCTGCGGTGCTGAGTTAATAAACATTCGTATAACAACAATGTTGGTGTCTTTATATATGTTATTGGGTCTGTATATTTCGAAAATAATGGTTTCAGAACCATCAAGAAAAAATAAAAATAAAAATAAGATAAATAAATAAATAAATAAAATTTCTTATTCTTTTTATGTTTATAACTTACAA
Organism: Trachelipus rathkii; assembly: GCA_015478945.1. Taxonomy (NCBI): domain Eukaryota; kingdom Metazoa; phylum Arthropoda; class Malacostraca; order Isopoda; family Trachelipodidae; genus Trachelipus; species Trachelipus rathkii. The sequence continues at coordinate 38,216 of JABUQX010064452.1, read as the reverse complement.
ATTTACGTTTTTACATACCCTAAAGCAGTAAATCAGTAAATCAAACTGCCCTCCTCAGCCCTTCCGTGATCTATTGATTCAAGTCATATTTTTAATGTTTTACATACCCTAAATCAGTAAATCAAACCGCCCAACCTACATCTCCTGATCCAGACCAGATCTATTGATCTATGATCTATTGATCAAGTTCACATTTCGAGTTATCATATTTGAATAAACATAAAACATAAAAAACAAGTATACTTATATATCACACTGATAACGAATATATGCTAACGTAACAAAGTTTTCACATTAACAAAGCTTACTTAGCATCATCTGAACTATGAATATAATGCACAACGACAAACCTGACACACCTTAAATATGAATAAACTGTTAACGTTAACAAAGTACCACACTTAACTACAGTAAAGTAACTAACATAGCATACAATGACGTAACCTATTCACACTTTGTCAAGCATATCATCTAACATAACAATGTTAATTTATATTAGCATGGTAATATATAACAAAAATTTATCACAACATGGGTTAATTATCATACTGATCAACGAACATACTCTAAACGTAATAAAAGTATTCCACCATCAATAAAGCTTAACATAGGCGTAACAATGAAACTAAGAAAAATAATGTAACAACGACAAACCTTAACACAACTTACACACGAATAAACTGTTCACATTGACAAAGTTCCACACTTAACACCAGTAAAGTAACTAACATCGCATACAAAACGTAACCTATTCATACTTTTTTTTCAAGCATATATCAACCATATTAACGTTAATCTTACACTGACACAGTAACATTTATCAAAAATGTATTCATATAACCTCTTTCGATTATGTATACAGACCAAACAAATATATGTAAACGTAACAAAGTTTTTTACATTATCATAGTAATATTTAAAAACAATTCATCATACCCTTACCTAAATATCATAATCCCCATCAAATAATTGCAAACATAACAAAGTTTTATCCAAACATAACATAAAAATAACAAAGTTTTATCCAAACATAACAAAAAAATAAGATCTTTGAATAAAATACATAGTATAAATGTAAGTTACTCGAATTAAAGCAGTAAATCCAGTAAATCGAACCACCCGTCCCTCCCCCCCTACCACCCGTCCACGACCTTTGGATCTATCGACTAATGATTCAAAGGTCACATATCGGAGTACCATTTCGATAAACATAGTACAAAAATAAGTTCTTTATATACTAAAAACAATGAATATATTGCTAACGTAACATTGTTTTCACATCAAATAAAGCTAACATAGCATTACCAGACCTAAGAATATTAATGTACAATGACAAAAACCTAACACACTTTACGCACGAAATTAAACTACTAACATTAACAAAAGTTCAATACTTAACAACAGTAAAGTTTACCTAGCACAGCGTACAAAACGCAACCTATTCACCCTTTTTCAAGCATATTCTCTAACATATCAATGTTAATATTTACATTAACACTATTTGTATTTACGTGCAATTTCGTAGTATTCATTTCAAATAAACATGAGCACAAAATGAGTTCTTCATATACTAATCAGCAAATATATGCTAACATAACAATGTTTTCACATTAATAAAGCTAAACATAGCATCATATGAACTAAAAAAATATACTGTACAACGACAAACCTAACACAACTTAAGCGGATAACATAAAACTGTTAACATTAAACAAGGTTCCACACTAACACCAGTTAAAGTATCTAACTTTTACATTACAAAACGTAACCTGATTTCATACTTTTTCCAAGCATATCTCTAACTTATTAACGTTAATCTTACATTGACCACAGTAACATTTATTCAAAAATGTTATCTTAAACTTGTTCCCATTATCATACGACAACACGAATTATATGCAAACGTAAAAAAGGTTTTTTACATTACATTCAGACCAAGAATATATAGCAAACGTAACAAAGTTTTTTTACATTATATAGTAAATATTTAAAAAAAATTTTATCATAACCTTACCTAATATCATTAATTCCCCCAACAATAATTGCAAACTAAACATGGCATAAAAATAACAAAGTTTTATCCAAACATAACATAAAAATAAGTTCTTTGAATAAAATATCATAGTAAAGTGTAATAGTTACCGAATTTAAAGCAGTAAATCAGTAAATCAAACCACCCGTCCCTCCCCACCCCTCCCTACCCACCCGTCCATGACCTTTTGATCTATCGATCTAATGATTCAGGTCACATATCGAGTACCATTTCGGAAAAACATGGTACAAAAATAAGTTCTTTATATACTAACCAGTGAATATATGCTAACGGAACATTGTTTTCACATTAATAAAGCTAACATAGTATTACCAGAACTAAGAATATAATTACAATGACAAAACCTCACACACTTTACGCACGAATAAACTACTAACATTAACAAGTTCCATACTTAACAACAGTAAATACTACACAGCGTATCAAAACGTAACCTATTCACCCTTTTTCAAGCATATCTCTAACATATCAATGTTAATTTTACATTAACACTATTGATTTACGTTGCATTTCGAGTATCATTTCGGATAAACATAGCACAAAAATGAGTTCTTTATATACTATCCAGCGAATATATGCTAACATAACAATGTTTTCACATTAATAAAGCTAACATAGCATCATATGAACTAAGAAAATAATGTACAACGACAAACCTAACACAACTTACACGCTATTAAACTGTTAACATTAACAAAGTTCCACACCTAACACCAGTAAAGTGACTAACTTTACATACAAAACGTAACCTATTCAAACTTTTTCCAAGCATATCTCTAACATATTAACGTCAATTTTACATTGACACAGTAATATTTAACAAAAATTTATCATAACCTTGTCTAATTATCCTACAGACCAACGAATAACTTTAAACATAACAAAGTTTTATCCAAACATAACAAAAAAATATGTTCTTTGAATAAAATATCATAGTAAATTGTAATAGTTTACTGATTTTAAAGCAGTAAATCAGTAAACCCCTCCCACCATGACCTATTGATCTATTGATTCATGTAATTTTTCGAGTATCATTTCGGATAAACATAACACAAAAAAATAAGTTCTTTATATACTAGCCATCGAATATATTCTAACGTAACAAAGTTTTTACATTAATAAAGCTAACATAACATAACCTGAACTAAGAAATATAAATGCTACAACGACAAACCTAACTTACACCATACGTACGAATAAACTTCTAACATTAACAAAAGTCCCGCACTTAACAACAGTAAGTCCCTAACACATCGTACAAAACGTAACCTATTCACACTTTTTCAAGCATATCTCTAGCATATCAATGTTAATTTTACATTAACATAGTAATATTTAACAAAAATTTAGCATAACCCTGTCTAATCATCATGCTGACAACGAATATAATGCTAACGTACCAAATTTTTTATATCAACTTCGTAATATTAACAAAATCCCTCATAATCTCGTCTAAATATTCATAATTCCCAACGAATAAATTGCAAACATTAACAAACAGTGTTAACCAAACATAACATAAAATAGCAAAATTTTATCCTGACATAAATAAAAATAAGTTCTTTGGAATAAAATACACAGTAAAACGTAAAAGTTTACTGATTTTAAAGCAGTAAATTAGTAAATCAAACCATCCCATTCCTGCAGTCCCCCTACCCACCCATCCGCCAATGATCTATTGAACTATTGATTCAAGTCCTATTTCGAGTATCATTTTGGATAACATAACATAAAAATAAGCTGTTCTTTATATACTAACCTAAGAATATATGCTTAGACACAACAAAGTTTTAGCATCAAAAAAGCTAACATATCATAATCTGAACTAAGAATATAATGTGCAAATGCAAACCTAACATACCTCGCGTATGAATAATCCGCTAACATCCTGAAAACATTCCCTACTTATCAAAGGTAAAGAAGCTACAGGTCATTAACAATATCGAAATGTTTCCACTTTCCCGCATATAAGCAAACAGCGTTAAAGACGTATTATCTAACAAAATCACTTAACAAAGTGACCAATCTATCAAAGATACACAACATCTTGAACCATGAATTGACACTATCTTCATAAAAGTGTCACTCGTCTCGAGTATAACATCATTTGAACTATGAATAAACGTAGACATTAGCAAAATTCTCGGGCAAACCTAACACAACTCAACTTAACTTAACCTAGGCTCACGTTTCTAACACATCATCGTCAGTTAACACAGTAATATCTTACAAAACTCATATTTCTCTAACAAAATCAGTGTTAATTTCACACTGTCATAGTAACATTTAACATAACGTACCTAACTTACGAATAAACAGTTTTCATTAATCAAGAGTATCTAAAGCAACACATCACCTCCCGAGAGAAAACCCAAAGGGATGCGCCCCTTGAAAGGGTGTTAATCCTGAGAGGGGGATCACCCCGAAGGGGTGTAAGCGGGCATTATCCCTCCGAAGGAGGGGTAAGGGCTCAGCCCTTCGGGCTGAGGCCTAAAACCCGCTTACACCCTTCGGGGTGATCCCCTTCTCAGGATTCACACCCTTTTAAGGGGCGCATCCCCTTGGGGGGTGGGAGGGACGGGTTGTTTGATTTACTAATTTACTGATTTACTGCTTTAAATTCGGTAAACTATTACACTTTACTATGATATTTTATTCAAAGAACTTATTTTTATGTTATGTTTGGATAAAACTTTGTTATGTTTGCAATTATTTGTTGGGGATTATGATATTTAGATAAGGTGACTGACAATTTTTTTAAATAATACTATGATAGTTGTTAAAAAACTTTGTTACGTTTGAATATATTTTCGTTGGTCTGTATGATAATGTAAAAAACTTTGTACGTTTGACTATTATTCATTGGTGTGTAGATAATCTGACAGGTTTGATACATTTGATAAATGGTTTACTGTGTCAACTGTAAGATTAACGTTTAATAGTTAGAGATATGCTTTGGAAAAAGTAAGAATAGGTTACGTTTCGCATGCAATGTTAGTACTTTACTGGTGTTTAAGTGTGGAACTATGTTAAATGTACATTTATTAGCGCTTAAGTTAGTGTTAGGTTTGTCGTTGATACATTATTTTCTTCTTCCATACGGTTTTAGGTTAGCAACAATAATTCAAAAGCATTGTATGTTAGCATATATTTGCTGATTAGTACATTTGAAGAACTCATTTTTTTCGTATGTTTATTCGAAAATGATACTCGAAATTGCGATGTAAATCAATAAGTGCTTATTGAATTAAACATTGATATTGTTAGAAGATATGCTGAAAAAGGGTGAATAGGTTACGTTGTGTTACGCTGTGTTAGTTACTTTACTGTTTGTTAAGTGTTGAACTTGTTAATGTTAGTAGTTATTCGTGCGTAAAGTGTGTTAGGTTTTGTTATGTTCATATACATATATAGTTCAGGTTAATGCTATGTAAAGCTTTATTGATGTGAAAACAATGTTACGTTAGCATATATTCTTGGGTTAGTATATAAAAGAACTTATTTTGTACTATGTTATTGTTGTTGTTGTTCTCGATATGTGACCTGAATCATTAGATCGTTAGATCAAAAGTCGTGGTGACGGGTGGGTAGGGGGAGGGGGACGGGAGGGTTTGATTTTACTGATCTTACTGCTTAAATTCGGTAAACTATTACATTTTACTA
>JABUQX010064452.1:20000-22500 GCA_015478945.1 Trachelipus rathkii | reverse complement strand
GTGTGTGTGTGTTGTTTGCGTGTGTTGTTTGTGTGTGTGTTTGTTTCTGTGTATGTGTGCTCGTACGCAATAATTGACCTAGGGGCTGGCAAATTATGAGTGATTTATGTTCCTGCTCACACTGATCACTAGATGATGTGGGTTCGTAAACTCCAGATTGTTTTTCATTTCAAAAGCTAGCAAAAATAGCATAGAATAAAAAAATTAATTTCGGTTGTAAAATAACTAAAATAAGATTTCTACAACATTTGTAATTAAAATGTATTATGTAACGAGGTGAGTAAAAGAAAATACCTACTTGTTAAACTTAGAATAATATTTATGCTGGTTGGTGAGTATTGACTGGTAACTAATATTAAATCTAAACTAACATTAGACGTCTGTTATTTTCAGCGAGTTTCGCAATTACATTTGTTTCTAATTTGTTCATTTTTTCATTTACTAATTTTCTAAGAATACTCATCATACAAGTCCATTAAGCCTGTCTTCGTTCATTGTGCTCCTTAGCCAAGTCTTTGCTCTTCGCAGAGAGCTGAAAGACCTATCAATGGTACTTGTTGAACAAGGTAGCATAAGTGTAATTAATAGACAGCCTTTGATTAGAGGAAAACGGGGTCGGCTCATTTAATGACTTCGGTAATTTCCAAGTCTTTCAAATTTTTTTGGTCCATTTTATTATACCGCCACAAGGTATACCATAAGTCCATTTCGGTATAAAATTTGATGATATCGAGATCATAAAACTCTGAAAAGCATTTTACTTTCTCACGCAAACTGCCTACGAGCATCTAACATAATAAACGGAAATGAAAAGATGAATGCTGGCACTTTGATTTATTAAAATCTAGTCTCTAAAGACGAAGAAAGTGAGTCAAGATAAGACATAAGTACATAACTCTTCCAATATGCAGCAGAAGAGTCAGTAAGATGATTTGATCTATATTGTTGGGATTGTACCTTTCTAGGTGGTGCAAGTTCTACTAAAAACTCAGCAGCAATAACTGCCGCATAAGAGATTATCAGTCATTTGATCACAAAACTCAGACTAATCTTTATACTATTTTCAATAGTCAAAAACTTGTTCTGCTTATGTCAAGTGAAGCATTCAAGAAACATTTGATTGTAATGATTGTTATAGATAGTGTTCCATATATTTTTTTAGCAAGAGGAGGATTTAAAAGTCTCTGTGGACAAATGGCTTTGAATTGGGAGTTTCTTTAGACAGGAAAACATTGGTAAAATGGTTTTAGAATCTGATGATAATCAAAAATTAAGATTAAAAGTGTTTAAAGGGACGCTTTGAGCATTTGAAATTGGAGGCTTATACATGGGCAAAGATAAGTTATTTTGCTTTTAATATTAGATATGTGGACAAAGTTAAAAAAGATGTTAATAGATCATTTGCAGATAAAGATACCAAATCACAACATTTCAGTGAATATATCGAACAATTTGCGCAGAATGTTTTCAAAGAATCATAATGACCTAGGCATACATCAATACAATTTCCTGAAAGCCTGGGGGTGTTGCGCGGACATCTGCGTCTTCGCGAGCGAAGAAGAAGCAAAATTGCCGTTTAAAACCTTTCTTAATCAACCCTCCTAAGAAACGTTATTGAAAGGTTGTGGGAGAAAATGAAGCAATGAATTGACGTTGGAATATTATTTAATACAAATGAATCATTCACTATATATATATATATATGTATGTTTGCAAGCGAACACTTGTATTTGTTATCATGATTTCATAAATAAATTTGGTAAAGCTATGGTGATAATCGATGTATAAAAAATATTTTTAAGCAGATAATAAATTTTTGAGTTCAAAATTTGTGAAACTGTACTGTGACTACCGAGGTACCTACCTAACATAACCTAGCCTAGCCTAACCTTACCTAACCCAACATAACTTAACCTAACCTAACCAACCTAAATTGAACACTAATTAATTATACTAGTTTGTGATCAGGAAACTTAGGAGGTTATGGTTTTTACGCTAGCCTTGTGAGGTGGTTGACTATATCCTCACTAGTCACAGTACAGTTTCTACAAATTTGCCACATACACACACACACACACATATATATATATATATATATATATATATATATATATATATATATATATATATATATATATATATATATATATATATATATATATATATATATATATATATATAAATTATTATTATAAATAATTTAATATACTAAATAAAATAAATATAAATATATATATATATATATATATATATATATATATATATATATATATATATATATATATATATATATATATATATATATATATATAGCCTATGAAATTAAACCATAGTTAGGAGAAATTCCTATTATTGCTCTTTCCATCCTCTAAAATCTTCCGACATCACAACTGCAGTTTTAGCATTTGTTAAAGCTGAAATCTTCTGCCAGACATTTGCCTCTAATTCCATCTTACACGATTCCACATTCTCCTTTTTCTCCAATTCATTTACCCCAAAC
>JABUQX010064452.1:0-10000 GCA_015478945.1 Trachelipus rathkii | reverse complement strand
CTTTGGACCTGAAAAAGTTACTAATTTTAAAGTTATTAGTAGGAATGAAAATAAAGGTGGCAAATGGGAAGTGTCTCATTAATATTGGTCTGAGGGTTCTAATAAGGGTGTCGATGAACCGACCTGTGTAAGGAATCTTCAGGTAAATTTTCTGTTTAGGGACATCAAAAGTGGGAGTAGGTGGTCTAAAATGGTTCTCAAGGAAGTTAAATATGATTTTATCAACAAGGTATGAAGGAAAGAGATTAAAATTAGCGAAGCTCCTTAAATATTGGAGTTCTGAATGAAAAGAAATCCAGGAGGAACATACCTTAAAGGCCCGGTTTATTCTGCCTGTAAAGCCGGACAATTTAAATTTATCTGGAAGAAAGCTGAAGAAGTGAGTGCTTAATTGGGTGGAGGTCGGCTTGCGGTAAATCTGTGTAGAAAAGGAACCATTAGTGCGAGAGACGCCAACATCAAGAAACGGAAGGAATCCATCCACTTCGCATTCCATGGAAAATTTGATATTTTTATGTTGCTTATTAAGGAAATTTAAAAATAAGTCGGCATGTTCTTTGTTAGAAAAAATTAAAAAAGCAGTCATCCACATATCTTTTGTAGACAATGGGTTTGAAGGCTGGGGGGCATTTTTCGAGCCAAGACTGTTCATGATAGCAGAGGAAGGCGTTGGCGAAAGAGGGACCCAGAGGTGAACCCATAGCCACACCATCAATCTGTTGATAAAGGATGTTATTAAACAGAAAAATAGAATCTGAGGTGGCTAAATTGATAAATTTTGTAAATTGTCTCTTATTGAGACCTCCTATAAATTCTTGGTTAGAAAACAAAGTATTGGAAATGATTTCACGGGTTTCGGCAACAGGAACGTTAGTAAAAAGGGACTGAATATCAAAACTCACCATAAAGGCTTGAGGGAGTGAAAGAGATGAAATATAATCCACGAATTCAAAAGAACTATGAAGGGTATGTTGGTTGTGGGTAATGGGGTCAATCAATGGCACAAGAAATTTCGAAAGACTGTAGGTGGGGGTGTTAAGAGCTGAGAGGATAGGACGGAGGGGGACGTCAGGTTTGTGGGTTTTGGGAAGCCCATACAGTAAGCCTGGCTGGCTACCAGATACGTGAAGTGAGTCAAAGTTAGAGTTGACAGATTTTAGGGACCTGACAAAGTTATTAATCTTATCCTCTACTCTAAGTAAATGTTTAAAAATACAACCTGTAAGCAGTTTAAATTTTGAGACATCGTTCAAAATGTTGTTCATTTTATTAAGAAGCACTACCCCTTTTACCTTGTCGGGGCGACATATGATGATGGATTTGTCCTTTCCTAAGTCTCTCAGAATATTGAGATCCTTAAAGCTAAAAACAGGGGAGAAAATTTTCTTTGAGTTAAATAGTAGAAGAATTTTTTTGAGAACATACCTGACATCTCCAGTCCAATCCATGCCATGAACACTATGAAGGCCAGCGAGTTGGAGAAACAATTTCTCGAATTTAAGAAAGCATTGGAAAAAGTCAAGCTTAAAAAGGGGAAGGTGGAATTCTAGTCCTAAGGAGAGGATTCTAGTTTCAGCCATGGTCAATGCTCTGGAACTGAAGTTGGTAATTACGGAACTGCGATTAATATTCAAGTTACTAATAAGGCCCAGACTTTCCAGTTTAATAGTTTGTCTTTGTAAAATGGGCGTCTTAAAGATACTCACCCTACGATTCACAAGGTACCAGAAATAACCAAAATCCAACCAAGAGACATCGTTACGAAAAGCGACACGACCTCCATCCAACTGTTCCTCCAGTCTAAGCTTCAACCTCTATTTGTATTAGAGTTCGGAGACTAGAAGTTTAGAAGTCCATTTGTGGTAGAGATGAGAATTCTGTAGGGAGGATCTATATAATTTAAATTTCATGAAATTAGGAACAAAATTGTAAGAAATACAAACGGTAAGAAAAACGAGGTCTGCATCAGTTTTGGCACATCTTTTTGAGAGGGACTCCAATCTTCTATAACGATTTAGTACGTCTTCATTATGTCTGGTTTTTAAAGATGAAATTTAAAGATGAAAAGGAAGAACCAAACTCATAAGATGATAAGAGAAAGACAACACCGAATGATAGTCCATAAGTATATTCAGAAACGTTTCGCTCTAAAGCTAGAGTTTCAAGAGAGCTGAACACTAATTTAAAAAATTTACAGAACCAATGTCAGTGACCTGAGAATTATATAAAATAATATAAATATATAGAAAACTAGAAATTATAAAAAATTTATCAGATTAGAAAAATATAAAAGTAATTTATAGAAATAATGCAAAATAATTCCCAGCTAATTTCGTAATTATCTTACTAACCTTATACATACTGGATGAACCATAAGAATGAATGAACAAGATTAAATTAAAGCTATTTATACCTAAATTATACATAAATTGGTTGGTTTTTTGAAACTTACTATACTTAAAAATCAATATTTTAACAGTTATAAATGAAAATATAAAAGACATATATGAATATATTACAATAAATAATTAAGTTTGATTGAAGGATAAATCAGAGTTAGTTTCGGCTTCAAAATTCATGAATGTGAAGGCTCTCCAAGTTTTTTCTGTCGCGAGTAATCCGGTGATGGAGGCAAAGAATCGAGAAAATAATATAATAATAATAATAATAATATTTTTTTGCGGCAACGGCTACGTATGGATTAAAATTCAGGTGAAGATAAAGGAAAATTGGAACGGAAAGAAAAACCCTTGTGTTTGTTAATCCTGATGCAAAGTTGTAGGCCTGTTTGACCTACATAGCGGGCATTACAGCCAGCACACTTATACAAGTAGACTATCGAGGAGTGCAACTCTTTAGGGATTAAATCTTTGGACCTGAAAAAGTTACTAATTTTGAAGTTATTAGTAGGAATAAAAATAAAGGTGGCAAATGCGAAGTGTCTCGTTAATATAGGTCTGAGGGTTCTAATAAGGGTGTCGGTGAATCGACCTGTGTAATAAATCTTCAGGCAAACCTTCTGTTTAGGGACATCAAAAGTGGGTGTAGGTGGTCTAAAATGGTTCTCAAGGAAGTTAAATATGATTTTATCAACAAGGTATGAAGGAAAGAGATTAAAATTAGCGAAGCTCCTTAAATATTGGAGTTCTGAATGAAAAGAAATCCAGGAGGAACATACCTTAAAGGCCCGGTTTATTCTGCCTGTAAAGCCGGACAATTTAAATTTATCTGGAAGAAAGCTGAAGAAGTGAGTGCCTAATTGGGTGCATATTGGCTTGCGGTTAAAATCTGTTAGAAAAAGGAACCATTAAGTGCGAGAGACGCCAAACATCAAGAAACGGAAGGAATCCATCCACTTTCGCATTCCATGGAAAAATTTTGAATATTTTTTATGTTACTTATTAAGGATTTAAAAAATAAGTCGGCATGTCTTTGTTTTAGAAAAAAATTAAAAGAGCAAGTCCATCCAACAATATCTTTTGTGACAATGGGTTTGGAAGGCTGGGGGGCATATTTTCCGAAGGCCAAGAACTGTTCCATGATAGCAGAGGAAGGCGTTGGCGAAAGAGGGGGGACCCAGAAGGTGAACCCATAGCCACCATGCCAACAATCCTGTTGAATAAAGGAAATGTTATTAAACAGAAATAGAATCTGAGTGGGCTAATATTCGATAATTTTGTAAAATTGTCCTTATGAGACCCTCCTATAAATTCCTTGGTTAGAAAACAACGTATTGGAAATGATTTCAACGGGTTTCCGGCAACAGGAAAGTAGTAAAAAAGGGACCTGAATATCAAAACTCAAACCATAAGGCTTTGAAGGGAGTGAAACGAGATGAAAATAAAATCCACGAATTCCAAAGACCTATGAAGGGGTATGTGGTTGTGGGTAAAGTGGGGCAATCAAAATGGTACAAAGAAATTTCGAAAAAGACTGTAGGTGGGGGGTTGTTACAGAGCTGAGAGGAATAGGGAACGGAGGGGGACGTCAGGTTGGGTGGAGTTTTGGGAAAGCCCCATACCAGTAATGCCTGGCCTGGCCTTTTACCAGATACGTGAAGTGAAAGTCAAAGTTATGAGTTGACAGATTTTTAGGGAAACCTGACAAGTTATTTAATCTTTATCCTCTACCTCCTAAGTAAGATGTTTAAAAAATACAACCTGTAAGCAGTTTAAATTTTGAGACATCGTTCAAAATGTTGTTCATTTTATGAAGATAGGATGCTTTATTAAGAAGCACTACCCCTTTTCCCTTGTCGGGGCGACAAATGATGATGGATTTGTCCTTTCCTAAGTCTCTCAAAATATTGAGATCCTTAAAGCTAAAAACAGGGGAGAAAATTTTCTTTGAGTTAAATGAGTAGAAGAATTTTTTGAGAACATACCTGACATCTCCAGTCCAGGCAATTAGGCACTCACTTCTTCAGCTTTCTTCCAGATAAATTTAAATTGTCCGGCTTTACAGGCAGAATAAACCGGGCCTTTAAGGTATGTTCCTCCTGGATTTCTTTTCATTCAGAACTCCAATATTTAAGGAGCTTCGCTAATTTTAATCTCTTTCCTTCATACCTTGTTGATAAAATCATATTTAACTTCCTTGAGAACCATTTTAGACCACCTACTCCCACTTTTGATGTCCCTAAACAGAAAATTTACCTGAAGATTCCTTACACAGGTCGATTCACCGACACCCTTATTAGAACCCTCAGACCTATATTAACGAGACACTTCCCATTTGCCACCTTTATTTTTATTCCTACTAATAACTTCAAAATTAGTAACTTTTTCAGGTCCAAAGATTTAATCCCTAAAGAGTTGCACTCCTCGATAGTCTACTTGTATAAGTGTGCTGGCTGTAATGCCCGCTATGTAGGTCAAACAGGCCTACAACTTTGCATCAGGATTGCCAAACACAAGGGTTTTTCTTTCCGTACCAATCTTTCTCTATCCTCACCTTGAATTTTCATCCATACGTAGCCATAGCCACGAAAAAGATCATCCCATCACTACCAACGACTTCTCGATTCTTGCCTCCATCACTGATACTCGCGACAGAAAAATCTTGGAGAGCCTCTACATTCATGAATTGGAGCCCGAACCTCCAACTTCTGATTTTATCTTCATCCAATACTTAATTTATTTTAAATTGTAATAATTTTCATTATATTCCTTTTATAATTTTCATTTTATCATACTGTTATAAATATTGATTTTTAAAAGTAATAGTAAAGTTCAAAAAACCAACCAAATTTATGTATAATTTAAAGGTATAAATGCTTAAATTTAATCTTTGTTCTTTCATTCCTTATAAGTTTCATCAGTATGTATAAGGTTAGGTAAAGACGAGGTTAGATAAATGTTTGTAATTTTTTGTAATTTTCTGTAATTTCCTGTAATTTTTTGTAATCTTTGTAATTTTTATATAATTCTAGTTTTCTATATATTTTATATATTTTATATAATCGTAAATATTATTGACATTGTTCATTTATATTTTATTATTTACTTATAGCTGATGATGCGCTTAGCTTTAGCGCGAAACGTTCTGAATATACTATGGCACTATCTTCGGTGTTTGTCTTCCTTTTCATCTATAAATTGAGGTTCCCTAGGAACAAATCAATCGCAGATATTTTAAGAACCAGATATAATGAAGACGTACTTCATCGTTATAGAAGATTGGAGTCCCTCTCAAAGAGATGTGCCAAAACTGATGCAGACCTCGTTTTTCTTACCGTTTGTATTTCATACAATTATGTTCCTAATTTCATGAAATTTAAATTATACAGATCCTCCCTACAGAATTCTCCTCTCTACCGCAAATGGACTTCTAAACTTCTGGTCTCCGAACTCCAATACAAACAGAGGTTGAAGCTTAGACTGGAGGAACAGTTGGATAGAGCTCGTGCCGGTTTTCGTAACGATGTCTCTTGGTTGGATTTTGGTTATCTCCGGTACCTTGTGAATCGGAGGGTGAGTATCTTTAAGACGTCCACTTTACAAAGACAAACTATTAAACTGGAAAGGCTGGGCCTTATTAGTAACTTGAATATTAATCGCAGTTCCGTAATTACCAACTTCAGTTCCAGAGCCCTGACCATGGCTGAAACTAGAATCCTCTCCTTAGGACTAGATTTCCACCTTCCCCTTTTTAAGCTTGACTTTTTCCAATGCTTTCTTAAATTCGAGAAATTGTTTCTCCAACTCGCTGGCCTTCATAGTGTTCATGGCATGGATTGGACTGGAGATGTCAGGTATGTTCCCAAAAAATTCTTCTACTCATTTAACTCAAAGAAAATTTTCTCCCCTGTTTTTAGCTTTAAGGATCTCAATATTTTGAGAGACTTAGGAAAGGACAAATCCATCATCATTTGTCGCCCCGACAAGGGAAAAGGGGTAGTGCTTCTTAATAAAGCATCCTATCTTCATAAAATGAACAACATTTTGAACGATGTCTCAAAATTTAAACTGCTTACAGGTTGTATTTTTAAACATTTACTTAGAGTAGAGGATAAGATTAATAACTTTGTCAGGTCCCTAAAATCTGTCAACTCTAACTTTGACTCACTTCACGTATCTGGTAGCCAGCCAGGCTTACTGTATGGGCTTCCCAAAACTCACAAACCTGACGTCCCCCTCCGTCCTATCCTCTCAGCTCTTAACACCCCCACCTACAGTCTTTCGAAATTTCTTGTACCATTGATTGACCCCATTACCCACAACCAACATACCCTTCATAGTTCTTTTGAATTCGTGGATTATATTTCATCTCTTTCACTCCCTCAAGCCTTTATGGTGAGTTTTGATATTCAGTCCCTTTTTACTAACGTTCCTGTTGCCGAAACCCGTGAAATCATTTCCAATACTTTGTTTTCTAACCAAGAATTTATAGGAGGTCTCAATAAGAGACAATTTACAAAATTTATCAATTTAGCCACCTCAGATTCTATTTTTCTGTTTAATAACATCCTTTATCAACAGATTGATGGTGTGGCTATGGGTTCACCTCTGGGTCCCTCTTTCGCCAACGCCTTCCTCTGCTATCATGAACAGTCTTGGCTCGAAAAATGCCCCCCAGCCTTCAAACCCATTGTCTACAAAAGATATGTGGATGACTGCTTCTTAATTTTTTCTAACAAAGAACATGCCGACTTATTTTTAAATTTCCTTAATAAGCAACATAAAAAATCAATCCATTTCATATTACATGGAAATGGATGGATTCCTTCCGTTTCTTGATGTTGGCGTCTCTCGCACTAATGGTTCCTTTTCTACACAGATTTACCGCAAGCCGACCTCCACCCAATTAGGCACTCACTTCTTCAGCTTTCTTCCAGATAAATTTAAATTGTCCGGCTTTACAGGCAGAATAAACCGGGCCTTTAAGGTATGTTCCTCCTGGATTTCTTTTCATTCAGAACTCCAATATTTAAGGAGCTTCGCTAATTTTAATCTCTTTCCTTCATACCTTGTTGATAAAATCATATTTAACTTCCTTGAGAACCATTTTAGACCACCTACTCCCACTTTTGATGTCCCTAAACAGAAAATTTACCTGAAGATTCCTTACACAGGTCGATTCACCGACACCCTTATTAGAACCCTCAGACCTATATTAACGAGACACTTCCCATTTGCCACCTTTATTTTTATTCCTACTAATAACTTCAAAATTAGTAACTTTTTCAGGTCCAAAGATTTAATCCCTAAAGAGTTGCACTCCTCGATAGTTTACTTGTATAAGTGTGCTGGCTGTAATGCCCGCTATGTAGGTCAAACAGGCCTACAACTTTGCATCAGGATTGCCAAACACAAGGGTTTTTCTTTCCGTACCAATCTTCCTCTATCCTCACCTGAATTTTCATCCATACGTAGCCATAGCCACGAAAAAGATCATCCCATCACTACCAACGACTTCTCGATTCTTGCCTCCATCACTGATACTCGCGACAGAAAAATCTTGGAGAGCCTCTACATTCATGAATTGGAGCCCGAACTCAAACTCTGATTTATCTTCAATCAAACTTAGTTTTAATTGTAAAATAATTTCACCTTTATGTCTTTAATAATTTTCATTTTATATACTTGTTTATAAATTATTGAATTTTAGTATAGTAAGTTTTCAATAAAAACCAAACCCAATTTATGTATAAATTTAGGTAAAAATAGCCGTTTAAATTTTAATCTTGTTCATTCATTCTTCTATGGTTCATCCCAGTATGTATAAGGTTAGTAAGACGAGGTTATTAATAATAGATTTGATCTTTTCGTATTTTTTGAAATTTTTGTAATTTTTTGTAAATCTTTGTAAATTTGATATAATTCTAGTTTTCTTATATATTTTTATATATTTTATATAAGTCGTAAATATTAACTGACAGTTGTTCCTCTAAAATTATTCTTATTACTTATAGCTGATGCATGGCGCTTAGCTTTAGCGCGAAACGTTCTGAATATACTATGGCACTATCTTCGGTGTTTGTCTTCCTTTTCATCTATAAATTGAGAGTAGTAGGGGAGTCATTTTGCACACCGTTTGTGTATATATATATACCCAAAGTGACCGCAACCTTTTTGACCTTTTTTTGACCGCGACCTTTTTGGCCTTGACCTTTTTGGGCAAACCGTTTTTTACCTTAACTTTTTTTGGGCCTTGACCTTTTTTTGAGACCCTATTTTTTGAGAACCCGGATTTTTTTGAGAACCCGGATTTTTTGAAGAACCCGGGATTTTTTTGAGAAACCCGGATTTTTTGAGGACCCGGAATTTTTTGAGAACCCGGATTTTTTGAGAACCCGTATTTTTTGAGAACCCGGATTTTTTGAGAACCCAAATTTTTTAGAACCCAAATTTTTTGAGAACCCAAATTTTTTGAGAACCCAAATTTTTTTGAGAACCCAAATTTTTTTGAGAACCTAATTTTTTGAGCAACCCTTCGAAGAAAGGTTGCCGCCAAACGGTTTGCCGCAAGCAAAACCGTTGTAACTGTCCCCAGCCCCTTAATTTTTTGAGAACCTAATTTTTTTGAGAACCCTAAATTTTGAGAAACCCCATTTTTTGAGAACCCATTTTTTGAGAACCGTAATTTTTTGAGAACCTTAATTTTTTGAGAACCTAATTTTTCGACCAACCCTTTTGGTCTTCCATGGGTCAATTTGGCCCACGGTAATCTTCGTCCTTCCTTTAGGGCCTTTTACCATATAGCCCTAACATCCAGCCTCAAATGCCTAACACCAGCCTACCCTATCCCTTCCCTAGCTAACACACCCCGCATCCTAGCCTCCACCCATTCCCTTTCAACCTAGCCTACACCTACAACCTACACCCTAGATTCCACTACAGACCTCACCTAAGCCTCAACACCCGTACACCTAGCCTCCACCCCAGCCCCTTCACCTAGCCCTACACCTACAACCTACACCTAGCCTCCAACCCCAGCCTTCACCTAGCCTACACTACACCTACACCTAGACTCCACCCTACCCCTTCACCTAGCGTACACCTATACCTAGCCTACAGACGTGCCCCTACACTTTTTTGATGGCTCAAACTTTTATGGCTCAAACTTATGACGTCATCCTCCTGTTGGCATCTATATTGATGATTCAACTTTGATGACTCAGATTTATTGATGGTACAGCTTGGTGGTCTCCATCAACCGTAGGAGTAACTAGTGATTGTTTCCTTTAGTTAATTCTATGAGTATTCTAGAGTGCCAGGTGAGGTGCCAAGTGAGTGGCCAAAATGAGTTGCCAATGAGTGCCAAGTGGAGTGCCACATAGTGCCCAAGTGGAGTGCCACATAGTGCCAACTGAATGCCACTTTTTTTTAAGCCTTTTCTAGCCTCACCCTGGCCCCCGATAGCCGCTAATGTGGGGTGTCTACCCCTTAGGTTTATAAAGGTATGAGGATCCGCTTGGTGTGATATTACAAGTTTGCCCTAGTATGCTTCCTACTATAGTTTAGTATTTTTTCTAACCAACTTATAGCCCCCTATATAT
>JABUQX010064451.1:27500-35047 GCA_015478945.1 Trachelipus rathkii | reverse complement strand
ATATAATATATATATATATATTATATATATTATATATTATTTTTTTTTTACACCTACATACTAGGACGCGAAGTACATTATTTTTTAAAAAATATATATATATATATATAATATATATATATATACTATATATATAAATATATTATATATATATAATATATATATTATATATATATATATATATTATTACATGGAGTGTATTTCACCCTCGATAGAAACTGCGCGATGGTTCGAGCAGTCCCGAGAATGAGGTTGCGCTTGTTTGAGGTATGCCTGAACCTCTTGATGGAATTCAGCAGTGTAACTTCGCCTACGTTGTTAGCTCTTATCCTCATATCCGGGACTCTCACTTCCCTGTAGTGCGTCGTAGTGATCACATGAGGAAGATGCGAGTCGTTAAGCTGATGAATCTCCCCATGCAGCGTTGGCTCCCCAGCAGGTTCCGTCAACTGTGAAATGGCCCTAGCTGTAGCATTGGTGATCTAACTCTGATAATGTAATACTCGTTATCATCGTTCAAGACCATCCAGTCACGGTCCTTAGTCTTCTCTACATCCTTCACCATCTTATCCATGCTTATTTTTGTCATACCCTCGAAGCTAATGATATTCTCCGTTTCCCTATTCAGCGTTAGTCCTTTAGCTTTTAGTATATACGAAAAGGTCCCATCTCTCTTTCTCAGACGTATGGCGTACGACTTCGGGCCTGTACACACGAAGCTGTCAGCTGTTACATCAGGTCCTAGCTCATCGGTCAGGTTTCCGAGAAACTTACCAGTAGGTGGAACATAATCTTTTTCTTTTTCTCTGGCTACGAAGACACAGCTGTCGGTATCGCAGTAGAGAACCCTTTGCCCCACAGAGTCTAGAAGTCCATACAACTCCATGCGCGCATAGCATGTGGTGAATGCAGCTACAGCAACATTTGTAGCTTTAGCCGTCTGATTCGCATAGTCAGTATGCGTCACCTCTACAATATGATGTTCACCCGCTACGATGATATTGCGTATCTCCAGATCGGCCCTATTCATCAGTTCCCATACTTGCTCGTAGCTTGAGCAGAGAATATCCTCATTACGTGGTACCCGTTGGGCTAGCTTCCCCCAAAGAGAGTTCAGGAAGAGTTTAGCTATGTATCGCATGCATGGGTTAGGCTTGATGTTATCAGGATTTAAAATGACGCCTTCGATTCTCTTGAAGTCCGCTAAGAACTGCTGAAATTCAGGTGATGACTTAGATGGTACACCATCAGGAAGACCCGAAGCTTCAGTCTTCCACTTCATGAAGGTTTCCACATATTTGCTGAAGATATTATCAGACTTCTTGAATTGCCAGATTTCGTAAAGTTTCTTGATTTTATAACCCTTCAGCAGAGCAAGTTCTAATTCGGGGCTGCAGTAGACACCCTTAAGCATCCGCTGGTTATCAGTGTGTCTGCATTTACCTTCATAGCCAGATTCACTGCATGTGCGACACAGTGTGAAGATGAGTCGGTCATCATAACGTCCGGGCAATACAGGGGTGTACAGATCCGTTGGAGGCAGTATGCTTACGTATGATAGGCCAAAGTATGTGGTGTTAATATCTTTGACGAATTCGTTAATCGATGGCAACTCACGCCCTGTGAGTTTCGTAGGTACCCCTGCAGGAAACGATTTAGTTTTTTGTACATAAGGGTAAAGAGAGGTGAAATCGAGATAGTGGAGTTTCACCCCCTCCGTAGGGGGATAGTAATACACGAACGGCTCAGTGCGTCCGCCATATAGAGCGTCTCCCACAACCAAACGCTCGTTTGCCATTTCATTGCCTTGTGCTTGTACATATGCACCTAAGTTTTCAGTTCGTGTCTCATTATCTTCGTTCACGATGGTAGCTTCACAGGCCTGTTTCATCTTATTCCATTCACAACCCCACACCCTCACAACCTCGAAACCAGCATTCTTATAATCGCTCTCCTGCTGCATGGTCGCAGTGTAACGATCGAGGCTGGAGACCTCTCCAATCTTTGACAGAGCACTATCACACGCCTGATGTCCATGCCATATACATCCATGGAAGAGGAAGACAACTTTCTTCATAGGGGTATCGGGGTTTGGCGGGCCACGCCTATCATTCATCTTAATCATCTGCTCATTGACGTTAATATGTTTTTGAGTAACGAAAGCGTCACCGTTGATGGGAATGTATTCTTCATCAGGTACCTCGAGATAACCATCAGGTTTGAGGAATCTGTTCTTTATTTTGAATTTTCGCTCTCCTCCATTCCTAGCATGTTCAATTCGACGCCCTGTGTACAACTCCATAAAGTTTAGCCATTTAATCCCCTCGAACGAGTAATTTCCTTCATCTGCGCGGCCTATATGGGCGAGTGACTTCTCAGGCATGAACCACATCTTAAAGATCGAAAAACATAGGGACGCTATGGTTGCACATTCATCAAGACAATCAATTTTATAATCGCGTAGGAATATTCCTCTGAACTTTTCAAAACTACGGCGTAAAATGTTCACATCCTGGACACAGTATGCGATGCATTCAGCTTTGATATCATACTCTTTGTTGTTAAAGTTATTATACCATTTTTCAAATTCGTCCTTCTCGATGTCGCTCATGCGGTCTACTTCAAACATTTCTCTTCCAGGGATTCTGTCCTTATAATTCAAGGTGTCCGCAGTTCCGCAGTTAGGAATCTGTAAGGGAAGAACCCCTTAATCACATTACCTTCAAGATCCATGCACTTAGGTAGTTTCTTCAGCGCGCAAGGCATGAACAGTAGTGTGTCTTTGAAATAAATGTTACGATTAGCAGTTAGCGTTATGATTTTGGTGCCTCGCTTCACAGGATTGGAAGAGATGATGTTGGCTCCAGGACGGGCTAGCAGTTTGCTATACACGAACTGTGTATCAAACTTCCCGCCATTGTGTGCAGCAACTACTATTGTAGCTTTCTTGTGTGACTCAGAGAACTTGAAGAGATAATTGATGAACTGATCTACAGGGCATCTCTGATGATCTCCTTCAGCTTCTAAATCCAGATTAAACACCTCCAGTCGCTTGGTTCCACACTTACCGCACTGATCATTACCGAGATCTTTCTCCCCACACTCATAGCACACTAGCATGCTCACTAGAAGGTATGGTAGCATGTCAGTGACAGTTCGATTATTTCCATCTATGCGCTGATTATTGTTGTATGTTTCAATATCATAGTAGAAGGTGTAGACCTGTTTCTTCTTCAATGTCGCAGCAGCGGGAATCTTAATCTTCATGTAACATTCATGATTATCTCCGTTTGCTCCATACTTTTCATTGCATACACTGCATTGGATATGTGCACAGTCATGTTGATGGTTGCCTTTCTTGTCAGCCATCATTATCTCATCGCATAGGGGGCACACTCTGAGTTTCTTGCAAGTACGTCCCTCATGGAGCTTGAGACATTCATCATTGTAGAAGTCCCTGTTACAATCATTGCAGTGTAGAAGTTTCGCGTTAGCACCCGGTTTCCCTTTACACTCGTAGGTTAAACACTGGGTGCATCTATACTCGGTGCATTCATCCCTTAAATGTTTAGTTATATGGTCAGTGAAGCTATAGCAAAGATTACAGAGAATGGAGCCTTTAATTAATGTGGCATCTACACTGCCTATGGCGAGTTTGATGGAGTCTTTCGGGAACGGGTAGTAGTAGTGGGTATTCACTTTATCATAACCTATTATATATAAGGGTAGACTTCTGTCCAGTTCATGCGGTTTAAAAACTATCTCTAGGAGGTGTTGTACAGTATTAGCAAAAACGAATATACGGCATTTCAAATATTTTTCTATCTTCGCAAAATGTTCAGGAATCATTGGGTCTTCATATTCCAACCTACACTTGAGCGCAATTTCCTTCCCTAATGTATCTAGGGAGCCAGGCGTGAAATCACTTATGGTGGTGACATAGTTGCTACCAGGCGCAGGAGGTGGCAGAGTATGGAGTTTATGACAAGCAGCTATGGCTCTGTATCCGCATCCGATACTGCTTTTAGCGTATCTGTCTTCATTGCTTGTACGGGTTTGGACATTATTAATGCGGTCACTTATAAAGTTTACTGATGAAGGTACGATAGGTCCATTACCTGACGGTTTACGCAGTACTTGTACCTCTACATCGAACTGGTTAAACAGGGCCTTATCACCCGACTGGAAGGCCTTTAACAAACGGTCAGCTAGATATCTGGCTAGATTTTCAGTACTCATCATTCTGTAGGGGATGCGAACGAAATATTCGTTGTTATTGCGACCTTGGAATGTGAACCAAACACGCACCCCGTATTGTTGGCTGGTTACTTCACGGCGCAGGAATGTTATGACACTTTGTATTACGCCTAAGAATGTATCATTAATATCCCTCCCTTCTCTGAACACACCCTGCTCGTCAATTCTGACCCTGTAGCGGTGTGTGTCGATTATACCTGAATTCCTCGTAGATGCGATGCTAGTGACATTAAGCAAGTCTGCAGTGAATGGGCGAGGTTCAGGCTCCCTTGAAGGCCCTGCTACAGCACCATCATCAACAGCTCGACCTGAGCGGTTACTTTTTATAGGCTCGGAGGTCCTCACACTCTGTAGACGACAAGAGAGAGAGAGAGAGAGAGAGAGAGAGAGAGAGAGAGAGAGAGAGAGAGAGAGAGAGAGAGAGAGAGAGAGAGAGAGAGATGAGAGAGAAGAGGATATAAGTATTAAGAAATAATAATAATAATAATAATAATAATAATAATAATAATAATAATAATAATAATAATAATAATAATAATAATAATAATAATAATAATTTCTAGCAAATAATAGCAGTAGTAATAATAATGATAATAATAATAATAATAATAATAATAATATAATAATAATAATAATAATAATAATAATAATAATAATAATTAATAACAATAATAAAATTAATAATTAATTTCGCACACATTGATGGGAAAAACACTAGGTAAACTCACCGTCGAGTTTTCGTAGGGGAATATTTCTTTCCAGTAGAGAGGAGGAAAGGGGTAGGGGGTGGTATTCATCAACCCGAAGCTTGAATCTTCATCTCGCCTTGCATTACTCCGCTGTGGACGTTCATTTTTACAAGGCAGACGACTATCAACACCCTACCGAGAACAAGAAGAACATAATTACTTTGAACAACTTAAATCAAATAATAATTAGATAATAATAATAAATAATAAGTAATAATAAAATAATAACAAACAAATAATCATAATAAAAATGTTTAATAGTAAACAAAATCCTTGATTTTTTTTTAAATTTTGAAAAGATTTTGTCGATATTCAATTAATAATGTATAATAATAATAAAATTAATTAAATAATAATAATTAATAATATAAAATAATAAATACAAATAATAATATATAATAATTAATAATAATATTTTTACACACACAGAATAACAAACTATGAATGGCCTACCGAAGAGGTGTGGGGAAAAAATACTCGTCCCTGGACGTGGGGAGGGGGCGACACTGGGGATTGATCATTCATTGCATTCTCTAGCATCACCAATTGAGGTCTCCACTAAAGCCACCACCTGTCATAGGGGTGGGGTTACCTTCTACATCAACTGCGCGTCGTTTACGTGGGGGAGAACCTGTAGAACCACAAGCCTCATCGTATGACGTGGTGGCTCTTAGAATTTCAGCATCGCTGAGCCATGAATCATCACCATCGACAGCCTTCTGTGGAGTTAATGATATATATCAGTACCTTATTGTATTACTATATATAATATATATATATAATTATATTATATATATAATATATAGTGTGTGTGTGTATGGTGTGTGTGTGTGGGTGTATGTGTGAAATTTTGCTTTAATATTACATCCTTACATTAATATTACAACCTTACATTAATAATTCAGTCATAGTTCGACGGATATAATAATTCAAGTGTCAATGCAGTCTTACCTTGGCTTTTGATTCCATGAGGGTGGTAGACATCTCGCGATTCATACCTAATTTTCTTTCCAGAGCCAAGACTGCAGCAAGAAAAATATCATCGCCTTCAGCATTATTATTTTCATTAATAAGTCTGTCTAGGGTATTTCGGGGCTCTGCACGCTGTAAAGAGAACGATTATATATATTATATAATATAATAATATATATATGTATAATATATATAATATATATATATATATATATTATAAATATATATATATAAATATATATATATATATTATATATATATATATATATAGATATATATATATATATAATATATTATACTATATATATTATATTATATCTATATATATTTACAACTGAGTATGAAATAAAACAGTGTATAGAAACTCACCATACGACCCGGCGGATTTGGACCAATCCCTGCACTAGTACCGCTGCTGTGAGCTCTCTCTTGAGCCAACACGAGATCCACGAGACCGTCTTCGTCATCATCACTGAAGTCATCATGTCTCATAACTGAAACCCTCTCGGCGTCCATTACCGCTTTAACGAGATCGGATTCGTCTTCGTCGTCAGAAAGTATTTCGTAACGTCGTTTGCGACTGTGGCTCTGTGAAAAGTGACCGCATTATATATACTATATATTAACTCTCATTATATATATATATATATATATATTATATAATATTAAATATATATATATAATCATACCTAATATATAGTATATATTTATATATATATTATAAATTATATATAATATATACTATATATATTATTATATATATATTGTAAAAAAGTTATGTAAGTTTATGTGTATATAAGCATATCTTGTCCCCAGGCTGTTAGAGTCACATTCTCTCCACCCACATGCTTTCACCTTCCGCAGATTCGTACTTCACCACAGCCTCAATGAGATCGTCATTATCATCATCGCTAACACTCGATGAATCACCTCTTTCACGTGAGCGTCTACGAGCAGTTAAAATACGACGACTGGACATTCGCACATCAGCAGTCGCTTGATTACCTTGCGTTTCTATCATAACTTCGACCTCCACTGGAGCCCTCGGGCATTATCGAATGGATTGGTCTTATCTGGAATATTCAAGTAAATTCCATTTTAATAAAATCATTACTTCAAATATTTTACAGCATATAACCAGCAGTAACATTAAGTAATTAAATCATCACTGATCCAGAACGAAATTAAAATATTTTTATGGATATTTTAAATAAATTTTATGCTCACCGCCAAAAGCTTCATGATTGAGGCTAGATCGAAGTTGAGACAGAGGTTCTGTATGGTTGCCATTTGAATTTTCTTTTTTTCTTCACTGTTATTACTTCAGAATACCTGGAAGATTATATTATATATAATATATATATAATATATAAGTATAATAGTAGTATATATATATATATATAATATATATACTAACTATATATATATATATTACTATACTATTACTATATATATATATATAATAATATTTATTTATTCTCTACGTTGTAAAGACGATATTATTATTATTATATTATTATTATTTATATATGTATATATATTATTAACGCTGGTTATTATTATTATGTA
>JABUQX010064451.1:0-15000 GCA_015478945.1 Trachelipus rathkii | reverse complement strand
CCATTAGAGCGTGACTGCTAAAACACACACACCACTAAGTTCCATTAATACATAAATATTCAAAGATTAATAATTATATATCATGAATTTATTATAAATTAACTGAAATTAATCAAGTATTCATAAATAAAATATAAAAATTGGAGTTTTTATATGATAGGAATAAATAGATAAATACTATAAAAATAATATTAAAGTCAAAAAATTTCTAATATAAATAAATATGTGAAGCTAGAAAGTTTATTTATTGACCTTTTAGTCGATTTATTTATAATGTAAATACTAACAAAATAAAAAGATAATTCCGCGATAAGCGTGATCGGATGTACTGAGTCGAAGATATTTCAGAATTCTCTAGTCCCCGACTCTCTGAACTTCTCCTTCATGCTACAGAGCTAGATACGATTAACTAGGTCAGCCTCTGAGTAAGTTATTTCTATATTTAATTATTATTATTATATATATAATTATATATTATTATTATTATTATTAGTTATTCATTATATATTATTTAATTATTATTATATATATTATTATGAATAGATTTTAGGCTCAGCTCGGTCTCAAGCCTCTAATAGTATCACTGATATATTAATATCTATATTAAGTGTTATAAGTATTAATTACTATTTGGGTTAAATATATTTATGTAGAATAAGGTGATGGTTAGTGATGGGGAGTTAATATACCTCGTAATGATTAAGTAACTAGTATGATATATAGGTTACGCCTACTACCTAATATACTTAGTCCCTCTATAAGGTGAGGTACTAATAATCAAAAGTACTCTGGCTTCTAATAATAAATAATGCGAGAGTATCAGGTTGTATCGAATTAATTTTTCTAATGTTAATTCGAATTGTATAATGGAATGATTTAGATGAGAGAAAAGAACTAGAAAGTATGTGGAATTTCTAGAAATAGTTGGAGATGTGATTGAGGAGTTTGGCTTCCAGGCACCGGCTGGGAACCAG
The DNA here is from genome assembly GCA_015478945.1 of Trachelipus rathkii. Taxonomy (NCBI): domain Eukaryota; kingdom Metazoa; phylum Arthropoda; class Malacostraca; order Isopoda; family Trachelipodidae; genus Trachelipus; species Trachelipus rathkii. The sequence goes on along the minus strand of JABUQX010064451.1, from coordinate 14,026 downwards.
CGCCGGTAGCGAGGAATAGCGCTGTGATGAGTATAAATGCATGAGAATGTAGAGAAGATGACGTTGTCGGGGCTACTCATAACCTAATTAATGCAAGGAGTATGATTTTGGTTCTGATGTCCTTATAGGTATCGCAGCGCCGTTGTGTATGTCGATCACATTGTATAAGAAATTAGTAGTGAGATAAGAATTGTCGTAGGATTTTTGCCATGATAGGGTGTCTAGGAGTAGCTTAGGTGGCGTACACCACGCAAGGATTGCATGAAAAAGATTAATAATCCTATCGAGTTAGAAGACTCAAGAGAATTAGATATGCGTCTGAAAGAGGTGGGAGATAGATGACTCAAGTGTAAGAAGTTATGTATTATGTAGATGGAAGCAGCATGGAACAACGTGATATAAATTTAAAATAGTTATAGAAGAATGGAGCAAGGTAGTACTGAGCTCTATGAGAGATGAGAATAGAGAAACGGAGATGACAGCTTACTGTGGCCTGAGAACAACACACACGGTTGTCGGTGCCGTTATTAATATTAGTAGATATTGAGGTTGTGAGTTGGATACACTGGCAAGTAAAATTTGTGTCTTGTGTGCAAATATAAATATTCTCTATTGTGGTGTGAATATAATATATCGGGAGATTATTAGTCTTGTATTTTTCAGAACATCAGAAGAAAAGGTTTATTATAAATAATAGAGAAATAAGAGTAAGTATAGTAAATACATAAATAAAATTTCTATTCTTTTATGTTTATTATATGAACTTAACATATTTACTATAGTTTAGCGAGTCGCCGTACAACTCAATGTTCATAGTGCACGAAAGAAACTATCACGAACCTTAACTCCTCTCAAGCGCTCGTGTCTCAGCGTTGATCTAGAACTTAGAGTAAAATACTCAATGTACGAGAGAGGTTTACTTAAAATTGTCATGTTTTTACATACCCTAAAGCAGTATGTAGCATACAGTAGATATTGCGAGTAAGAATATGAGAATAAAACAAACTGAACGCGATATCTGCAAATTACTTAGCGACGCTGCCTTTGTCGTGCGTGAAGAAGGAGGTTCACTGAAGAGATAAATTAAAGTATTGTTCGATGAATGTTTTGATCATTATGGAAAGATCTAATGAATTGAATTCTCGGTATTTGGGATAATTAGGCAAGTTCATGATATATTAGTGGCTGATTTGTAGCTAAAGAGATAGCCCAGAGTCCGACATAACCTGCGTAAAGCACACACCGCCAAAGCAAGATAAAATACAATTGACAAGTTACACTATGCTACAAACGATCACATGTACGAGCCTCCTGAAGGTACAAAATTTGTCTGTGATTTCGTAGCACTCTAAGTATGTCAAGTCATAAAATTAATAAATTTGTACATAGACAATTGAATAAAGAGTTACATACCCAAGGAGCTGAATATACTGCAGGTAAATTCAGGTGAATAATTCAAGTAGCACCAATCGAGGCGCACCCTACCTTGGCTTAGTGGCCCCAAACCTGGGCCAATACGTAGTGAATGAACCCTCAATGGATTGTGATTAAGCCTGTAATTTACCATTCGTAAGAGTCCGTCGCCACATTTTTCGGAGTATGCACCGTTTTTTGGAGAAAGCCTCATAACATAAGAGAGTCGAGAGTCTTGTTAATTCATCAGTCTCAATGTCGAAGTATATGATTTGACTATAACAATATTTTCCACCTACACATAAAAGCACTAACATTAGAAATATATAGTTACCCAAAAGAAACGTGAGAGGAGATATAACCGCGACACACACCATACCTACACACCTTAAACAAGAAGGTTAAAAAAAGGCTTAAGTGCTTATTCGCACACTATAGTTTTCTCAATATATCTTAATCTAACACCATTATCTAGTGTAAATCTCAGACTTGAACATAGAGCTTACGAAAACTATTAAAAGCATGTCGCATATGCTCAATTTAAAAAGCAAACAGTGATAACGTTCAGATAGTAAAATAGAAATCATTAACATTTAATAAATAAGTTATATAACATTTTAATATCAAAATTATTACACAAATTATGGGTGATTAATATATCAATTACAGAAAATTAGTAATACTTCATAACACTAAAACCATTAAGTATTTTCTAACATCATATATAAGCATAATCATTAGCAATCAACTAAATAACGCATGTAATATAATGTATAATATATACAAATACGACTAAATACTAAATATACATTAATTACTGACATTCACTAATATAAGCTCATCATAACGTTAACAAAAGATTCACCACACTAAATCAACCTAAGTAAAGTAAATTTAGCTATAAGGTTAATAGCTAAAAACGTAACCTATATTAATTTGTTCTTCACTTCTATTTTTCTCTAAGATTCTACTTATTCTTCGATATATTCACTTCATATAACAAAAGTTTCACTATTTGAATAAACCTTTAAATGCAATGCGTAAATATTACTATTGAGAGAGCTCATAAAATATATCACCCAACATTGAGAGTATAAAATTATATCATACTAGAGATATTACGACAAAAAATATTACTAATCACCACCAGCATAAAAAATCAACACCAGATTCCACCTATACACCAAATAATATTGCTTTATGACATAGATCTGTATGACAATAAGTGAACTAGCGGAGACAATGCATATTATTAAAGTACAAAGTAGGAGCAAAAGACATTATTACCACTTATGACTAAAAGCGACACAGAAGAGTAAAGCACAGAAACTTTGAGTTTAACAATTGAGAACAAAAAAATGTCTCACAAGGATCATTAGACCCTGAATAAAATAAAGAGCACACAGCTACACCCACCTGGTGTGCAAAACGTAACCTCTATTCTTTACTTTTCAAGCCAGATCTCTAACATATACTGTGTAAAATCACACTAGACAATCTCACGTTCCACTAAACAGTCCTAGCGTCACACAACAACACAAATAGATATCATAAACAGTGCGATACCCCCTATGATGCTGATGTAATCCATGACTGATTTCACCGAAGTGTTTATCAAGCTTAACAATTAATAAAGTTTCCACATCAATGTATATAGCGACAAATCAGGAGCTGTGATATCATAAAGATCTAAGACTCAATGCAGCAAAAAGATTAGCACAACTGTATCAATATACTCAACCCTATTCACACATAGACAACTGAGGCGTGAATCCACAGAGCTCTACGTGCACAACACTCCCAAGAAATTAGCAGGCAACTCATTCTAAATACACATGAGAGAGGTTGCGACCTTCTGTAACCAGGTTGCTAATATATCACACGAGGAGAAAAATTCATACCACTTAAAACTAATGCATATGAGAGAATTCCACCAAAATCTCTGTTAGAGAGACCCATGACAATGCAATATACGCTTTTTTTCAAATGGCATATCTCTAAATATTAACCGTTAATCTTACAAAGAGCACAGTAACATTTACAAAAAAATGTGATCATACCTTGTCCTGATTATCATTACAGACGCAACATATGCTAATACATTTTTTTTTCTATATTAACTTTAAATTTGTTTTACTTGGCAGCCCAGGAGAATCTATGAGCAACAGATCAAATTTTAAAAGAAAAGAATATGCAGATTTAATGTTTCTTTAAACAGTAATATATAACTTAAGTATATAGATATCGCCCTAGCGAAGCGACAATCAAATAATGCCCATAAACACATACAGCAAAGTTTTATCCAACCTCACAAATATAAAAGAGAGAGAGCAGATATCCGAAAGATTTGTAATGAGTGTTCTTTCAAGAATGAAGATCTCTTATGAAGAGAAACAATTATATCGAAAGCTATGAAAACAGTTCGAATGTTTCTTAGAACGTCTAACCTTTTAAGAAGTGATTAGGTCATAGAAAGTGTACCTAGATAAGAGGTAGAGAAGAATTAAGAGAATTATTCAAAATGGAAGCAGAGAAAGTCATAATTATCGATGAAGAAATCAAAACAGTATGAGAGAGTAACCAAGCGACACCTGTTACCGATTCGCTTCGCCGACGACTCCCCAAAACCCAAATGCAAATTCTCTGTCTAAATTCCTTCTCGAATTAACTCTGTCGATTCTACATATTAGTTCAGATAAAATAAAGAATTAAACACTACTCACGCCTAGACACTCAATTTTATACAGCTGTATAAATTAAAATATAGTACTCAAAAAATAAATGCAGAGAGATCAAATAAAAAAAAAGAAATAAGTTAATACGTGACGTAAAAATGAAACGCACCACTATAATCATCACCTAATGACAGGAACTGTTTTTATTATGAGAATATATATAAAGCAAAACATATATTCCATTAAGTAATCTATCAAGTGCACTTAATCTTCTGGTTGATGACGGTATCGAAGATTATAGAAATTCATTTGCCTGACACGTAAACACTTACGCACGAGATAAACTACTAACATTAACAAAGTTCCATACTAACAACACTAAAGTACCTAAGCACAGCGTACAAAACGTAACTATTACACTTTTTTTCACAGCATAGTCTCTAACATTATTATTGTTAATTTTACATTAACACTATTGATTTACGTCGCATTTCGAGTATCATTTCGGATAAACATAGTACAAAAATGAGTTCTTTATATACTAACCAGCGAATATATGCTAACATAACAATGTTTTCACATTAATAAAGCTAACATAGGACGCATATGAACTAAGAAAATAATGTACAACGACAAACTAACAACTTAAGCACGCACTAAAAAACAGTTAACATTAACAAAGTTCCATACTTAACAGCCAGTAAAAGAACTAGCATTGCATACCAAAACGTAAACCTATATACTTTCCAAGCAAAGTATCCTAACATATAACGTATTTTACATTGACACAGTAATATATTTAACAAAAAATTATCATAAACCATGTCTAATTATTCATACAGACCAGACGAATAACTTGTAAAAAACAAAGTTCTTATCCAAACAATAACATAAAAAATAAAGTTCTTTATAATAAAATATAGTAAATTGTAATAGTTTACTGATTTTTAAATCAGTAAATCACCCCATCAACCCCTCCCCCCATGACCTGTTGATCTATTGATCTATTGTGATTCATGTCATATTTCGAGTATCATTTCGACAAAACATAAACACAAAAAAAATAGTTTTTTATATATAATCATCGAAAATAATGCTACACGTAACAAATTCTTTACATAAAAAGCTGACATAAATAAACTCCTAGAACCATAATAAGAAGCATGTTAAGAGTACAAGAGATCATATGCACCCACTCAAACAACCCACCTATCCCTCACTCCTACACATATCTATTCGCACTAATACATAAACAATAAAACAAATCATATTACGCACAACCAAAATCTAAACTCAGTAAATAAACATACAATCACGATAAACAAACGATAAAGCGTAAAAATACTCTTATTATTATATGTCCGGAAATTTAATGTAGACAAGAAATCATATAATGTATGATCCTTTGTTATAAAACTTTGATATTTATTTCTAATGTGTTATGTTTAAGAAATATAATACCAAAATATATAGTGAAACCCCAGCATCGATATAGAAATGGAATACCTATTGATAAACAATAGTGAGGCCAATAGATCAAGGGTAATCTAAAAAATCGATATTTTTTATTGAAGAACAGAGTCACGAGTGTTGGCTTAGATAGATGTGTGATGTTGTTGAGTTAAATATATAATAACAAATTGCGAGGTTCGATATGTTAAATATACTGTTTCATCTTTTTCGAGTAAAAAAAAAAAATAAAAGTATAATGGATTGAATTGACTAATTATTTAGCTTAACAGTATACACATTTATCCAGTGTGGAGTGTTATTGAGCATTTGGTAGGTCAAGAAACTTTATACACCTGACTTACATTGTTCTCAATAAAGGTATCTAAGAAATATTGAAAACACCAATTTAAAGAAAAAAAATATCTGTAGTATATTCACTAATTAGAAATAAATATTAGCACCAGTTCGAAGTGTTGGAACAAAGTTTCCTCTACTCCCACTATCTTGGAAGACAGTTTGCATGGTAATGAAGAAGATGTTATAAAAAACGAATTACTGATTTACTGCTTTATGATGGAAAAACGACAATATTATAAGACTATATAAAATTGATCTCCACCATAGATAAAATATCATGATAGAATATCTATATAATTAATTACACTGCACGCACGTAATGACTCAAAGTAGAGCTAGATCCCAGCAAACTTACTTAATTTATCAGCAACAAAATTTAGGGTATAGTATAAAAACGATAAATATCTTGTCTCAAAGTTTTTAAGACATCAAAATAAGAAGGAATAAGATTTCTTAATTATACTTCATTTTACTTCAATATATCTTTGTTCATAGGTTAGAATTTTACTTGGTGGGTATACACTATTTGATGATTCGGCTTTTTTCACAAGGTATATCGATCGAATTCATGTTGATTCCGTCCAAGACCTGACCAATTCTATACACCACACGAGCGAAGTAATTTGAATTACATCAATCTAACATCCAAACCTACAGTTTGGATATACAGAGCAATACCCCTGACACCATCGAGAGACAACGAAAATAGTACCACCTAGAAGCACCACTGTGGTGTTGATTCTATTGACTAGTCACTCGGTTTTTTCTACTCTTATACCCCAAAAGTATTCGAGAAATCTTCTCATTGCTACATATAACCGAAAAGTGATTAACGTTCTTCACATTCATTGCAATCCTAGATCATCCCTCTTCATTCCTCCGTCTCTTCTGATATCTGTGATTAATGCACACTTGTTAATATATTTTCCACAAGATTCGGTAAAAAGGCTCCTTCGTGTGAGACTTAGGTGCTCCCTTATACACCCAAAATTATACGAACATTTTTTGTAAATCTCCACATCTAGATTCTAACCATCTAAAAACGTACTAACACACAGAAAGTATGAAACCATAAATAAATGACACACTATTAGTTCAAAAGTATTAAACAGAATAAAGAAGTTCAAATAAACTCTAAGTCCGAACACAGCAAGCTCGGTTCCAGCACCGATGCCTCACAACACAGCAACTAAACTTCAGAAAATATCATCCACTAGGTCCATCAATTTGATGTAGTCAGCAAAATAGATAATTCAAACCTATTTAACATAGACATAAGCTGCAAATCTCTAAACAATCTCGATACGCACAAATTTTAGCTCGCTACCTAATCAGACACCACCCTTCCCACCTTCTTCAGAAGTCTTAATCTATAAAACAACGATAAAGTGAGCTACTATGATTCTCAGATAAACGAGAGTCGCCAGTCAGTACACCCTAACGCTCCTCCGAAACACTTCTCATAACCTCGTGCGCACACACAGATAACAAAGAAAGTATAACACGCTGCAGCCATATAAAGATCTATTCGTCCTTCACCATAATCATATCAACCACGACTTATGATAAAACTTCTTATCAGCGTCGCTAAAAGAAAATACACTATAGACATCAGATGTCCCGAGCAGCTAGTCTTGGAGCCTAATATAATTCACTCTAATCAAGAAGGAATCATCAATAAGTTATATCATGAATAAATCTGACACAGTTGAGTGATATCTGCAAAAACTGGATTTAAACACATAATAATAAACAAAAAATCCTCCCAATTAATATATACACAATAAATAAAGTGACATAAGAGAAACCTCTAATAACAAAATAAATTATAAATAATAATAAGTATATTATAGTGAAAAACTACAGAGGGCTGAATAATAACCATGAAGTATGATCACTCAATAGATATCACTTAATCTGGCATATATAGACACTCGGAAGGCTCTCGTGATAGTCATCACTGAGAATATCGCTATTGTAAGTGTAGACGTGGACACGAGATGTTCTCAGTTTATGTTCAGGCAGCTGGAGCTCAAGAAAAGGACGAGATCGCATGCGTCGAATAACACCACAAAACACATATTCTATACGATAGTATATCAATGTTCTTTCGACTCTCAGAACACACACACAATACCCATCGAGGAGAGAATCTGTGCTGTCAGAATTTATACCACTCAATAGAGTAATAATAATAATAATAATAATAATAATAATAATAATAATTTGAATTTACACATATATTACCTGTTTTTCCAGGATTGACCGAACAATAAATTCTTTGCTGTAAGTGGCTGTGCGATGCCTAGACGCTTCCAAACCCCTCTCACCGTCACAGCGCATCACCACACTTTCATTCCTCGCCGCACTTACAACAATTCAGATAGTTTGTGATTGAGTAGTTTATAACCGATCGATGCTCCTTATGCTAAACAAATTTATTCACTTATACACTTCTATCATTCTATTTTATTGTCTAATTCTTTTTAAAAATTTAATATATAAAAAATTTATTTAATTTATTTAATTTATTTCTTACACTTTAATACACAAAGTAATATTACACCACAACCTCACAAGAAATATCGAACGCTCTTATATTATACAACGCAACAAAGATCTCCGAATCCTCGTATACATCTAGAAATAGAAAGCAGATACGTATTTATCGTCAAAACAAGTGTCACTTTAAAATTCTCCTCTGATCAATCACTAAATAAAACACGCTGATTCAGCCATAATACGAACTTATCTCACACACAGCAACAACTATACAGCCGCTACAGATAATATGTACCTAAGTGGTTTGCACTCTAACTTAGTTTAAGAACTTATAGCTTTAGTTTCACACATTAAGTGTTTATTGCATAAACAAAACTCTTTCGCACAGAAAATACGGATATATTAAAAAAAGATCTAATTTTTATCAAACCAAAGAGAGTATAGAGTAATTAATATTTTCTAACATGTATTAATACTTATTCTCAAAGATGTATATATAAAGTTTTGGTCAACTTTGATTATCTTATTATTAAAACTAATATATTCTATGAGTATACTATACATGGACTCTGTATTGTTTTCATGTGATCGAGATTCTCTCTAACCGAGCAGGTATGGCTTTTGTCGAGGTAATGGATCTTACGTTTTTAAATGCTACCAAACTCTTAGTACTCTCGAGAGAGGAGTGATACCTAAATGCGTGAGCTCTCACGGACCAACGTTGAGCTGAATTATTTGCTCAGCTAACACATAGTTAGGCACACACTCACGAAACAGATACAGAGGCGAACTATATGAGAAATACACATCGATCGCACATATAGCACACATAAATAAACAATGTTACAAAGTTAGTAAAATATATCATGAGATTGGATTATAAATATCATAGTTAAGGTAAATTAATATATAATAGATAATGTTAGAGTAATAAATAGATTTGACGATTAAAAATAATAAATAATAATAATAATAAAACATGAAATGATAATATTATATAAATAGTTTCAAAAAGTAATCATAAATTACACAATTAATATAGAAGGGCAATAAAATATAAAGTAATACTGAGATTTATAGACATGCCTTTCAAAACATTAGCTAAGCATACATTATATTAATTATTATTATTATATAATTAGTATTGATTAAATATAATTATCTGTATATGTCTTTTCAGTGTTGAGATGGAGCATTTAAGAGTGTTGACAAGAGATTCTATTTTTAAGATTAATAATCTTAGAAGGAGGTAAAGCGGAAAAAGCTTAATGCACACATGATAAAACTATTGAGCTAATGAAGCTAGTATAATGTAGAGGGTTAAGTCATACTCTAGGAGATTTATATTATATAAATTACTAAAAGATTAACTAATTGTAAATTCTTATATTTATTATCACCATATTAACAATGATAGATATACTACCCCAACGGCTATGATACATCTATTAACTATATTTTAAGAAATAGTATTAATTAAATTAGTAGTCTAGAGGATGAAATTTTAGTATTTTTTTAGTTCATATACTATTATTAATACTTGTATAATGAATATAATAGTTTATATAAAAGGAGAATAATCAATTAAAAATTTATTAGTTAACTGTGACAATGAAAGAAGGATTTCGTTATGAATTGGATTAAATTATAGGTCATATAAATATAGATAATATATATTATATATATATATATATATGTATATATAAGATATATAAATATACCGTATATATTATATATATTAATATATGATATATTATATATATAATTAATATATATATATATATATAAATAATATAATATTATATATATAATATAGATTATAATATTAATAAATAAATAAAAGAATATAAATATAAATATATTAAATAAAATTAATATAAAAATAAAGAATAAAATAAATAAAATAAATAAATTAGATAATATATTATATAATTAGTATATAAATATTAGTTGAGTTAGCATAGCAGATGTCCGTTTTTTTTATCGTAATACGCGAGATACACCACCGTAATTGAGTATGATATTGATTTTAAACATCGGCGATGTCTGCATATAATAATAATTATAAATTTTATATTAATATTAATAATATATATTTTATATTATTATTTTTATTTAATTATTATTTTTTATAACAAGATATTAATATAATAATACTAACTATATACAGCACTCACAGCATAGAGCCCTAATCAAGGAGGAGTAGTATATAGACTTCAGTTTAACGTACGATGCAGTGACACTGAGAAGCATCAATAAAGCAGCTAGGTTAGGAGCATCCGAGAATAGCTTCACATTCTCCCACCGACAGTTTGCGCGAACATTGTGTAACCTCAGGTCGAATGTTTAGAGTTGTACGAGTAAGGTTGCTCTATTACTTACAGAGGTAGTAAAGGGTAAGGTATCGTAAGTTCGCATTGTTTTTTAGGTTTATAAATAGGAGAATATATATTTAAAGTATATAAGAGTTTATGTAAGATTAGGTTAATATTACACAAAAAATATTATTTGTTATATTTAATCATATAAATATTATTAAAATTAAATGACTAACATTGCAATGTATTAGAATTTTATGACTCACTATAGACGTTAAAACCACATCACATAAAATAGCCAAATACACTAATTAACACAACTAATAATATTATAGCATAATATAAATATCAACTACTTTATATATATATAATAATTTAAATTAATACTTCCGACTATCATTACACTCACTAACTATATTTTCACTACTAATCTAACTATCGCTAGTCAATCATGTATTATATAAGTTTTAAAAATTATTAAAATATAATTTATTTATAAATGACTAACACTAATATATTCACTAAATAATATATATTTAATATATTTAATAATATATAATATTATACATATATTTAAAAATTTTCATTAACTAATTAATTACATCTGTTATTATTTATGTATTCATTTTAATCACCACAATCACTGATTAATAATTTACTATTTATTTTAGGTAGTATTTATTTATATTATATATTTCAATCGCACATTTATAAAGTGGAGTATTTGTAACCACTCCATTAGTTTAAATATAACTATAATTCCTTTAAACGATAGATTAAATAGGTTAGATTATGCTTATGGTTAGGATCAAGTTTTATGGATTTAGTTAAATAGCTTAATTTATATGTTATTCACCTATAAAGTAATGCTCACTGATGGATGTATTATATAGATGGTGTGAGTGAAATCTAGATATTACAACCACCACACAAATTTAATTCTGTGTGGAGAATAGTACACACTGTCGACTAAAAAAGGGGTTATTATCATACCACTAATCGCGATACATTAACATTATATGTATATAAATATATGACTTTCAATTGAACAGCACTACATAAACACAATAAATAATAATAAATAAGGTCTAAATAATAAATAATATAAATATAATTAAAATAATTAAATAATTAATAATATTAATATATATAAAAGATTAAAAAAATAAATTATAAATAAATAATAATATATAATTTATTGAAAATATGAAATAGTATTAATAATAATATATATATTATAATAAATAATTATATAAAATATTAATATTTTTATATTTAATTAATTTATAATATTATATATATATATATTATTATAATATATTGTAAATTTTTAATTTATCATAAAGATCATGAGTGTTAAATTATAATATATATAATTATATAATATATATAAGATTATTAATATATATATAATATTATAATATATTATATATTATATATAGTATATTAATTAATAATATAATATATTAATATATTATAAAGATATTAATATATAAGTAATTAATATTAAGTAGTATATACGCATTTATTTAGCACAAATCTATATATATTATAAAGTATAATATATTTACCAAGGAATAAATTTTGTGAGGGAGAGACCGAACTCAAAATGCTTTAATACCCATCACAAACCTCTTTCCTACCTAAACCCTACTCACGACTACTAAATGAAGAGAATTATTACAATGAATTATATATTTTTTGCACTAGTATTGAAATTCAAAATTATTATGAAGTTGTGCTTGAGAAGCATTAATTTTTACCACTTTTCTGCTGAGAATTATATTCACTTACATTTTTTATACATATATGTGAGATATAAAGCGTGCTCGGCAACTTTAGTTAGCAAATACTATTTAATACCTTCCAGCTGCAAATGGTGAACACTAGTTGACAAGTTTAAATCAAAATTATTAAAAATATGAACAGCAGAGTAAATTCTCTAAAAGCGAGTTTAGCTCATAGCGTCGAAGTGTGGTAAAACATATTATTGCTCTCTAACTCTATGTTCGCTACCGGGCAAAATGTTATATAGCACTAAAAGTCTATAATCTAAACTCGTATTTCTACATTACGATGTGATTGAGCGTCTGTGCAATCTGTGCGTTACCGATGACCACATCTGTCCCTTTCGCATCATACTTATTGATGTGTTATCATCCATCATTGACTGTAACTTGCCAGAAGTTCTCATTGAAATTTGATCATGTTAGTATTTACTTGTGAGAAGGATGTGCAGTTTCGTCAATAGTAACTTTCGTTCTTTTCCTCTTAATGTCATGTCAGAAATTAACTACTACTAGTTATACAGATTAGAAGTTTCTTCAACAAATGCGTGCCAAACACAGCACACAGTGCAACAAATTTAACTATGTTTATCTTTAATATATATTTAGTGTTATAACATTAAAAAAAAACATTAGCTTTAGTAGATACTATAACGTATAGTAGGATCTATAGATAGAAGTTAGCATATAGTTAATGTATAAAGTTCATTAATTTAGGTAATATAATCCCTAGGAACAGAAGCTGTAAAGAAAGGTCAGCTGATATTATTATTTATATATTAATTTGTGAATTGACTAACACTTCAAAGCAAAGTTCACACATCGATTGACTCTGGCTTGAACTCACGACTTTTATGATACCTGCGCATCCTGCTATGCCTATATATTAACGATTGGCCAGCATGTCCATCATTACACAGTTCAGCGCTATCCGCAAAAGCACGAACTGATAAATGTTGCATTATTACACGTTGTGGGTCTCAAGACTCTAAACGATATATCTCAAGTATTTTTATATTAATACCAATCTTTATTCAAGAGTCTAGTGATATCAATAAATATTATCGCGCCAATAATCCGAATAGGAAATAAAGCGCGTAATTCAGTAATGCGTGATATCTTTAATAAAATTGTTGACCGTAGTATATATAATGCGAGGTCGGATGTAGCACCTATAGCTATATATATATATACTATATAATATATATATATATATATATAATATATATATATAATATTATATATATATAATAATATATATAATTATTATATATTAAATAATATTATATATATAAATAATATACTAAATATATAATATTATATATAAATAATATATAATGAGACCATTTTATTAAAAAATATAATTTATATAAATTTATATTTTTTAATATATTATCGGTTGGTAAATAATGAATGATATTGTGTCTTCTACTTTAATCATGTTCATCTTAGTTCTATATATTATTCTATATTTCTTATTAAATTAGTTTTGATTTCACAGATAAATTATGTGATTAACTCG
>JABUQX010064450.1:27500-78432 GCA_015478945.1 Trachelipus rathkii | reverse complement strand
ATATTTTTTCATCCGATATATCGATATATCGAGCTCACTCCACCTCGCCAATAAGATTTTAATTTTCTCACGCTATCGAATACACGGTATTTTTTTTTTACTTATATACTTATATATACTATATATATACTATATATATACTCGTATAAAGAAAAAAAATGACAAAAATAATACATATACACCAATCATATTATATACATAATTTAGGAATATAACCAAGGAGACATAACACAAATCCCATAGTCTTATACTACCGACTATTAATTATATCACCCAATTAACCGGGTTATGATAACACATTATTATTCTTATCACATAGAGTATCACACTAGCCTTCACTCTAATCGTCACATTTACATTAGAAATTATTGATTCCAAATAACCCTTCAGTATAAAGTCCAGCCTTAATCCACTGGCTTAATATATATCGTATATATATTATATATATATATATATTATATATTATAAAACACTAACATATTAATACACCTAATCATAACTACCTGCCATATAACTTTCCATATTTACTCTATCATCCTATACGCCTGTTGCAAATCCAAATATTACCATAATAACTAATACTCTAAATACAGTAATTATTATTATTACTTCTTATTCACTCAGTATTATTCTCAATCATATAGTTTTATATTGTTATAATAGTATAAAGAATTTGAGGTAGGCGCACCTACTATCTCCATCTAAACCACTCCATAAACGCACATTCTGCCGCTGCTCTTACCTCTCAGCATCAGGTTTCTAGCTTAGCAAGTTAATAACTTAACTCAGTGCAGAGAGATCGAAACTCTATTCTCTACAATATTTCGGCACGTAAATGAATTAGGCCAGCAATTCGTAAATTCTTTTACTCTCTATCTTTAGAACTAACAATTGAGAGGTCCATATATATGTAACCTCGAACTATATTACATATATTAATCTACAGTTTCCACTTATATATTAGCTACTCATGCTTACTTGACTAATAAGAAAGTAGGTGGTACCTAATATTATTCTCAATTATGTTAACTAACACGGGCAACTTCCTTGTCACGTAGAGCTGAATGAGAATAGCGGAGACTCGTGTGTGTTGAATAGTGTGTAACGCTGTTCGTGCTCGATAATCTGTGCCTGTGAGTTGCTGTGAATATATATTAGAAGTATATCTATACGCATCGTCTAACGTTATTATCTTGATTGTCGACGTCTTTCATCGGACTCTATATAGTGTATATTCTCTCTATGTATAGAATTCAGTTCATCATATTACATTTTATTATCATGAATTTATACATTTAAACTATCAACTTTTTTCACTCTAATATATATCCCATACTGAGTCCTATTATATCATATCCTCCTTATATTATAAATAACCTTCACCCATAAATACCTATTATCCTTACTTGCATCAATACATAATACTACATACACACATTATACTATCTATATAATCACTATATATATATATTATTCATTACTGTTAATATTTAGATGTATAAGTAATTTTTACGAATGAGTGTTCTTATACCAACCAATTATCCTCTTATACACATATATATATATATAGTATATATATACTATATACCCATTAATTCATTACAGTTACAAAGGAGGCCATCCCACCATTACCTTCATTACTTTAAAAGAGGAGATAAGTGTACAATCCCTTAATACTAACATTCTTAAACGACTTATTTCTGCGCTTGCTATATACTCGACGAGCATAAGTCTCTCTCACTCTTTTCCCTTGGTATAGTCTCATTCATCAGCCCTCGACTACGTGTTTACTGTGCTAGCCTCAAACACCTGTTCACTAATAGAACTTGAAGCGTATATAGTTGCTCTCTACACATTTTCCTTTACACTCTTATTTTAGTATTTATCTCTCTTTTTCTATATTCTTATATAATGTCAAATATATATTTCTTAATTTTCTTTTTTGTATTCTTTTGTATATATATTTTTTGACTAGAGGTACAGGAAGCCTCCAAGAGCGCTACGATCGGTATGTGTATACACGTATGAGTGAGGCGCACACGCAAGTCTCTCTTCATCGTCGTCACGTCCGACGTCTGAGGCTCGTTATAGATATACGACTTCTACCTTCCTCATCTTTAGTCACCATAGGTACGTTATTGCATATTTACTCCTCTAGGCTATTGGATCCTCCTCTATCAAGGTTACCAAAAAAAAAAAGAAAAGCTGTTATTGGCAACCTTTTCGCACTATTGCATTGAAATAATCGAAAAAAAATCGATTACTTCGTTCGTTCGATATATAGGCTAAATACCGACTTTAAAGGTAGAAGTTCCTATAATTAACTCACTATACAAATTGTAACAAAATTTGGGTTTGGGATCATTTTACAATTTCTCACTAGGCATTTATTAATTTAAGTAATGATACTAGATTGTAGTGAAAAAATTTAATACTAAATTATTGAACGTATTTATTTATATATATATATAATATATAATATTATTTTATATTATATTATATATAATATTTATATATATATATATATATATATAATATATATATATTAAATTAACTATATGGGAATATTAGTGAGTAGACGCGACACCTACAATTATTTATGAGTACCTAGTAAAATTTTTCTAAAGTTCAAAAAAATCAATTTCTAAGTTGAAACGATGTATTAATATGTTATAGATTTTTATTTATAAAAAATTATTTTTATATTGTACAAGCTTCTGGAATTATGCAGAAGCTTGCCACTATAAAGCAACTTTCTTAAAAACCGCTATACACTTAACTTAAACTTTTCCTGAACTTAAAATCTTTTTGAAGGCTTAGAATTATTTCGGTCTCAAATTATGTAGTGGGTCGGCTGTCTACAGTAATTATACCTAATATTATATTATATAATATAATAATTAATATAACAATATATTAAATATCACATACACTACATACATGTTACAAGTACGATCACTATGATATACAACTCGAAAATGAGGACAAATGGACTTACAAAAAACGTCGGTACTCCAGAAGGAGTTTATTTTTATTCAAAAGATTTAGCTTAATAACTATATTGATTTATATTAATCCCTGTTTGCGTTTATTTTAATTCTATTTTTTTGTTTACTACTTTATATATATATATTACGCTTTATATTGAATCTGGCGATAACCTTTTTTTCATTAAAATAGCAACGAAAATAGAGTTAACAAAACACTGGTGAATATTAATGTAGTTAAATAAGTTTATGAATAATATATGTTAGAAGATTAAACATAAAAATAAAAATACTAAGGTACTCATATAAGTTATATGTGAAATTTGGGAGAGTATTCATTATATATATCATTTTATTACAAGTCAGAGTATCACCGAGAGAAATACATAAGAACAGTTCATGATATTCAAATTACTTATTTTTATTAATCTCGCATAGAGTCGAGAGTTCTCTATTATCGTATAAGTAATCTGAGAAGTCCATATATATTAAGATATTATTTTATAATATTAGTACTGATATACTATTGGATTAATATAATAAATTATTGTATTAGAAATCGATAATTAAGCAGCCACATGGGCCTACCTAGACTGTCCCGGTTCAACCAACAATATTAATAATTAAGAATGAATACTTAAAAAAGCGCTTGGTCCCTCTAGAGCGATGTCACCAGTTAATTACCAATTATTGAATTAATATATATACATAAAATCCCCTAAGTATATAATAAATGATTCTAGAAGATAGGCGATGAGGCCAGATGCTGCACTGATGTCTTTTTCATATCACAAACGCCCATATCCAATAATAATTAAAGTATTAAAACTAATATTTTAAAGAAGCCGCATTTGACCCTCTAGAATTTCCACGGAAAATTCAACCATCCATCAATAATAAGATTTAAAAAGAAATTCGTTGGATATTATACTTCGGAGAGAGAACTGCATCGGTCTTCTTGACAACTGTCCCAGTCAACCAATAAAAGAGTAAAATATATATTAAAGTAAAAAGTCATATCTTGCAGTGGAACCTCTCCTAGAGTGTCACAGCCCAGCATCTATAGAAGCCCATAAGAGTGTGGAAAAACTTTAAACATAAATAAAAAAATACAAATAACAAAAAAATTTAAACAGAAAAACAATAAAGACCTTAATGTCTTTAGTTGATTTCTAGAACCAATACTTCACGCGCTAGTCTTTAATCCTCATCTTGATGTCTTCATTATAAAATCCTCTCAAACCCTTCGGTAATTACTAAATCAGTAATAGTATTTGCGAGTCCCTCTACAGCATATATTGTCCTTTTTTAATAGGGTGATCAAACATTGATAAGACAAATATTCAAAAACTGGCGCTAACTTAATCTATTATAGGTACATGAATACAAAAACAATATATATATAAATTTAGTAATTAATACTGGCATTAATTTTTCAATTTTTACCCTAGGATACCCTAGCTCTTGAGGTTCATCAAAATCTTACAATGGAAACAAAGAAACAGCAGCACTAAAGAATGTTATAGATTTACGGGTTACAATGCCAATAGTTTTATGCTGTGAAAAATTGAAAAATAAAAATATTAATTAATAACTTCAATAATCATTAATATACTAATATAATATATTTTCGCATGACGTCACGATCTGAAAGAAATCAAAAATAAAAATAATATAATAATAAAAAATATTAAAAATTTATTTTTTTTAATAAATTCATAAATAAATTATTACCTAAACCCTTGGCTGAATAAAGAGAAGATGTTAAGAATAAAGAACGATTGGAAAAAATTATCGATAGTTTTTTTTTCGATTAAGGATATATATTAATAAATATATAAAAGATGTTTAGTAATTTTATATACGATAATCGATAGTTTTTATTTTATTAATCCGTATTATCAACAAATTACCGAGAATTTTTTTTTAACAAGTCTATGCATTTATTAACATATTTATCTCTCACGTTGAATGAACCTATGATGGAGAAAATTAAGATACAAGTTTTTTCAATCTTGAACTCAATTAGAGAAAAAAATGACTGAGCAAGAAGCCACATGGGCTATGAAATAGATGACCAGTCAGCCAACCGAACCATATTAACTAAACATACTATAACTCATTTAGGCACAAACCCACAAGAGGTCAACAATCCTAGGTACTTGTCATCACTAAATCAGAATAATGCATAGTCTGAGAAATTTGCTATAACTTGATAAAGATGAGACGCAGAATAACTTGAAATCAGACGTTGCTTGTAGTGGAAAGAAGGTAGTAGTCAAGAAAGGAGTGTACACAATGTTCCTATAAGCACTAACACTAATAAAAAACTTGTATGATAAACTAGAGTATGTCTATAGTAGATATGTATGATTTGTGTATCGTAGATGTACACTAGATTCTAATGGTTAAATTTAAGCTTCGAGAACACATCTTATCATCGGCGGTTAATAGCTTTATGTAGTTATACTATGGACACAATATTAATACGGTCTAACTCAATTATATAGGATGATATAAATCGTTGAAGAAACCAGGAGCTGCTCAATGCTCGCTTATTATTCGTGTGAATAAAATATTGAATGAGTTTATGGATGGGTGAGTATGCGTTGATAACCTAAATTGGGATGGATAGGTAGATCACAGACACGCAGAATGGACTCATTCCATATACCAAATCCAGTCTCTCTTAAATGTTGACAGTGACTTCTGAGTGCGCAGTCGCAACGAGACGGCCTAAAGTCAGAACCATTCCAAAATTGGTTAAGCACAGACTTATATTATTCTGGGAGGAAGAAGGAGACTATGCTGTTATTAATATGAGCTAAATGATGAACTTTCTTTAAAACACGGAGTGACCTTTTCATTCTCAGTAAATTGTTGCTGATTGCAGTGTCGCAGATGGTGACCTCTGGGTCAACAGAATGTCCGGTGAGATTCAAAGTATGCTAGGGTAGAAAAATATATGTTTTGATTTGGGTCATAAGATAGTGAATGTATCTATGAGTGGAGTTTAGAATGTTTATGGTATTTGTATGAACTTGTATTTCCATGTCGAGGGTTAGGCATCTGAGAATAGTCTTACTCTCTTGTCACTATCACTATAGAGAATTCATTTGTTCTCTTAAATATCTCGCTATATCAGTCCTTCACTAACGCTAGCTAGTAGAGCTTTCGCGGTACCTTGAGAGGCAACGGAACTTCGATGAAAATCATGTGGGATCTGATAGTTTGATACACGCGGAGTGACGTATACACTTACAGTCGCATCTAACATGAGTAAGAACTTAATGCTTAGATAATATTAGTGGGACACACCCAAAACGCGTAGTGAGACAAAAACTCTATTTACTTGCAGCTCTCGATTGTAAGGAAACACATGATGGCATAAACTAATAATCCACAAAATCCATGTGTATCGACCAATAGTATTACATGTAATCGTGGTTGTTCTAGTTATGGTTCCTGTGCAAAAAAAGACAACAAGAATTTTGCGATAGTGGGACATGTTTGAGAAAATATATTGAAAAAGGTGAGCAAGCGGAGTCTATCTATAGTTAAAGACATATAGAATCTGTGGCTTGCTATACTGTCACCAAATAAATAGATTCCATGGCATGAGCGTTTTCACACCAAGAAACAATTACTGCTTATAAATTGTAATATCGGTAATATTCTTTATTTATCTATGTGGGTCACCACAGAACATCAAGACCATAATCACACACATGATTTCCACATATGATTACGTAGGCTAAAATTTTTATTTAGAGTAAACCAATAAGAGAAAATAAAGACCAAATACGTGTGTTTTATAACTAGATACCGGTTTTGAAGAAGGTATGGTCTGGCACATCGTGGTACTTCTCGAGGCGACACTAACCAAGGAACCGTTCTTTCTGATGCAGATGAGTCGAGTTTGAAGGTGCTTTTAAATATTCAAATCGCTATATCAACGTATAATTCTAATGAGGGTGGACGACACTCCTTTGGTTTATCATATGCAGACTTAGAATCCTGCATTTACGTCCCTGGTCTAAAATCATTATAAATATAATGAGATGAACTAAATTAGAATAGTCGGTCGCTAGTACTTCGATAACCACTCTGTGAGATTATTGGAATGATGTGCAACTGCCTTAGAGAGTGAACTAGGAATCCACCATGATTGACTTCACGTTTGAAGCCATTATCTAGTTTGTCACACTCATAGATGTGCAGTATTTCCAAAACCACTCGAATGGTAGAGGGAATACTGCACCAACCATGTGCGATAAACCTGACATCGCACCTATTACGGCAGAGGCATTGCAAATATAACTATTGCATTCTATCAGGTTCGTTGAGATAGCACGTGGGAACGTATGTAGTCAAATAAGCACTCTTGAGCTAAATAGAGTCTGAAATAATATATAATATAGGAGAAATGTGAAGGTTCTCCTCGGTTCAATGCTAGGCAGGTAAATAGTGAGATAAAGTTTGGAAGAATGGTAAAATCTGCAAGGTATAAATTCTAATATGGTTTGTCTGGACATGAACTATGATTAACCAACCTTTTCAGAGAAATAGGAGATTGTCGTAGTGAGGAACACATGGATTGGAGATTATCCAATGTTAGTTCTTCTAATGATTTCTCATATCGAAAGTCATTTAATGCGTGTTCAGGTGATTAATCTTTTAGCGAACGCCCAACCTTTACAACGGCAATATATGAAAGAGATTGCATTCATAGTCAAGCTAACTCTACTGAGTGCAAAGGTATCACAGAACTTTACCGAAATAAAGTCTTCGTCATTAGCTGTAGCGGTTATTCTTTAAATGAAGTAAGAGTTAAGTTACTACTAGACGATATTGTTAGCGCGGATGTATTTATCCTGAGTCTCGGATTATTTTCTGTGTGGTACCAAGAGCTGCGTCGAGCGACTTGAAGGAATGAATTGGTGAAGATTAACAAGGTGCGTTTAGAAGTGGTAGAAGATATGTGGATCAAATCTTTACATGAAACATACTGCATCAAATGTTATAGATTGCAGTTGATAAAAAATTGACAGAGAAAGTAAGTTTTAGGGGAGTGTCTATGCATGTCAATGCTGGTAAGACCCTCCTAATGGCTGATATGATCATAGTAATAAACATATTCAGGAGATGCCTGGCCCACTGTATAGCAACGCTCGTATGAAGCAGGGATGTTCTAAGTGTGAAAAGACGTTTGAGTGTTTAAGAGTTTATCGGTGGTTAGTTCTTCTGAACGATGGAATCAAAAGTATGTCATAAGTTTAAATATCTATGGTGCAAAAGTCTATGCTGTATGTATAATAACAGTGTAATGAGGTTGACAAAGATAGATTGAGCTATTAGTATACTACTCAAATAAGGCGGTATGATTTTAGTAGACATAATCGTATTTCCCGCTTTCAGTAAACACTGAGATGATGCCATCAATCACTATGCAGTTATTCGTGTATATGATAATATTGGATTTGAGCGTTATGAAAGAAAATGTAGAGGGTGCGGTATTAGTCAGTGAACTCCTAAATGGAAATGTTCGATTAGATATTTGGAATGAGAAATTGGGACCCAGAAAGTTGAGGGTTTCCTACTCAAATTATCTGCGATTGACTTTTTTAAGATCTTATAAGTTTCAGAGCACTATAAAGAGAGACTTAGTTCTTCTCACGCAGGATGTGGCTATATTTTACGTGATATTTGGCCTTATGCGTGATAATCGTAAAAATAAGGTATGTCTGCTTTCCTTGAAAAGTAAACGTAGACTCACTCTGCTTTTCATGTATTGACATGTTATCGAGGTGTTCTCGTTTGTTGCATATAGATTGGATCTGCTGTCCTATATATCTGGTGTTGACATGATAGTTAGTTATGTGACTTACATACTAGATCCTAACGCTTTCTCATTCGAAGTTTATCTTATTGCTAGTTAATTCAAATTTCTTCAATGTTTCACAATATATGGACAAACAGTGTATTTATTATATTCTATCTTGCGCCACCGAACGTTTAACAAATGGTTTAGTTTTATGTTTAAAACATACTTGAAAGGTCGCTGCAAAATTAAATTCTTGTTCGATATAATAAAGGAATCTTATAGTCTCTCTATGTGTTAAGGCTAAATGTGTTCCTAGGACTTGAATCAATGACAGCGTAAGTGTTTTGTTACCTTGGTCTTAACTCTTTACCAGTCGTAGTTTAGTTGTATAAATATTGAGCTATATGAATACTGACTCGGATCTGAGATTATAGCTAAAGAGGAATATAACTACAAAAGTATCAATGTGTTCACTAGGAAAATCGTGAACGAATCATTATTGGGTCTGTGTTTTCACGGTGAGTATATAGATAAACTGTATTAGAACAGAGAGAAATTTGATGGGCACGCACTATGAGAGTATCGAGATTATCTGTGGTCTAGTTAGAATGTAAAAGAGAGTAATAGTTAGAATCAGTTAGAATATAAATATATTAAAAAGAACATCTGAGATGGGTTATGGCTCATTAGTCCTAAATCTCTGCAGAACTAAGGGTGGACACAGGATATAGTCTCGATCCTTGACCATGTAGCTTATAGTCCGAGTCATTCAGTATTTTTTTAAGATCGGATTAGTGCGAAAGTGTGCTTGGTAAATCGAACGTGTACTTTGTAGGTTATCCGAGGGACATCTGGCTCAAAAGGTATCTAGTATATCAAATTTATAAATACAGAACTACTGAATGAGCATAACATATATATAGCAACATGAGAAATGGTGAATACAGCTCAGTTGTAAGTACCAATTCTCGGAAGAAAGGTAAATGCCACGGAAATTAAATAATGTTTTCAGCATCGACAGATTCATATGAAGAAAAGGTTACTAAATATATCCGGCAGTTTTGATTCTTTAGTATCTTTTGTGTGTGGGCTACAGTGTCTGGTCGACTTATTATTATACTCTTATAATACCAATAGATTGTTTCTCATGGACATGCCGAGTCTAATGCGTTTGGATGAATAATCTCACTTTTGTAATGTGGATCACCCAAGAAGCTCCATATAAAAATGCACCTATTCCTAATAATGATGTTGAGGTTGTACATATAAAAGGCAACTTAACATCTACTCTGCATACACTGATTCAAGATATCATGCATGGTGAGGTATTAGTTCTTAGTAACGTGCGGTCTCGAGAATATCCAGATTGAGAAAGCCTATTGCCTATGTAGACATAATTGGCGACACCATCACACCCACCTTTTATCTTATCACCTCTATACGCTGGTATTAGATATATATACGTAAAATAATAAGTGAATATATCCGTCTTATTTCATTAATCCTATGAAAGGATTACCTCCATATAAATTCTTCATATATAACGCCTTTGACCTCAGTTATAGTGCAACTATAAATTATAAGTCTAGATTATCGTCGTTTAGCTCATCTTTTTTATTTCTAAGGCTAATGAGCATTTGTGTAATAAAGCATTTGATATTAAGAATGCTATGTTGTAATTTTTAAGTGCTACCTATCAATTATTTAAGAATCTAGCGCACAATAGTTTTATTTATATTAATCTGCAACCCCTATTAATGCTACCTATCGATATTTAATTCACGAGTATTTACCAGATTTTCGCTCATCACCTACCCTCATACTACCTATTTTGCTAAATATAGTCACCAACTGGTAATCATTAAAGAAAAGCCCCACACGCTATTACGTAACTAAATCGATAGAATTCCACTGCTGCAAAAAGATCTATTATCTACAGATAAAATTCTCTCACAAATCACAATAAACTTATATATTAATTTCTGTAAAAATCATATACTTTCTAAATACCCTATCATTTACTACCTCAAAAAGTACTACTCCCTACCAAATCCCTTAGACCTTACATACCCTATACCCTAGGTAAACCCCCATCCCAGGGTATTATGAATATCTTCTATATGGCACTTCGTGTCTGCTATCTGTGAATGTTCATCCTTCTGGAAGGATCAACTATCCTTAGTATCTAGTGAGTATAATCTGCTATAATTCTTCTGACTTTCTAATGTCCTATATCATTTTGGTACCACATGCACAATCATATTTGAATAAAGTATGAATTTGCGTAGAATACGAATCTCTAATAAGCTCCTTAGGGTGCTATTTTCACACGAGTACATTTATTACATATTTTACAGATTTGGTCAAATATTAGACAGCCGTGCCCAAAACAATTTTATTTCTATTAGTATTGAAACCCATCATATATTCTATTGAGTAATTGCCGTTATCATAGTAGTCTCCACCAATCTCATTGCACATCAGTCTTCCCTTGCGAAAACTAACATTACCATTGGCCCTCTCTCTGATTACCTTCCCATAATTTCTGGACTAATATGACATGTCAGAATCACCTCGCGTTTTCCAGTAGGTACCCACCAGGAGCCGCTATCCTGCACTCTCGAACTCAGATCCTCTTATCTTATTACTTTTTTCTAATTTCTATTATAAATCTCTCCCTAACTCCTCCAGTCTCCCATTACTTGAGAGTATTTAGTACGTAACTCTTACTTTATTCAAGATTAATAGGTCATATCGCCTTTTCTCCCTCCATCCGACAGTCGGCCTCGAGCTCTCGGCGTCATAACGTGTCTGTATGATATACTGTACCATAGAAAGTGTTTTTTTTAGAGAGCACATAACTCAATCTTCCTCCCATGTGATGAAATATTATTTTGCTTATATATAAGCGGTGGCATCACTCGAGCCGACGGTGAGCGGAGACTGTGGGCCTGAGAGGTGTTCCCTGCTCAAAATTATAACGCCGCGGGAGAGCGCGGAACTCTGGGGAATAACTGGCAAACGGAAGCGTAAGTCCCTCGCGCACCTCTATGGCTGCAATAGATCATCACCAGGACTAGTAGCGTGGTAAACGCTGGGGTGCTTCTACGAGGACGACCCATCTCCCGAGGGGGGGAGTTCTGTGCGATGAGTCCCCTGCGGCGTATACAGATCCCGAGCACCGTGTGACGGGGCGAGGGACTCGATCCCCGGAAGTGAGGCCTCACAGCCATCTCTTTCGCAGAGGTGAGTACCCCTATAGAATAGAGGAGTTGACGAAGATGCAAATCACGCGATCAAATGACAATACTTTGTGAAGAGGAAAGAAATCGAATACATTCGAGTACTGATCAAATTCAACGGTTGAAGAATAGAAATAAAAAGAATTAATTAAATGTATATTATATGCTCATCCCTCTTTATAGTTATTATGTCTGAGAGCTGATTCAAATATATTAACTGGACTCTTGTTTTACACGAGTAGACTGCCGTTCTTCTCATCTCAAGTAGCATACGATCCATAGAATAGTCTGTGAACCATTTTTTATTAATTTATATTTTTTTTTGGAGAACTCGCTACTTCGAAAAAAATAATTAAACCAAGGCGGACAAATAACATGATCATAACATCATTAACGATATAATAATTGGTATATATATTCTCACAGCTGACCCATCATATATATAATATATAATTCGGTACCCTCCCTATTTCCTAGACTACAAGCTACTAATATGAGTGTTTATCCGCTTTTTATATCTTCTACTCATATATAGCACGTGATAAAGTATTCTCTTATGCTTAGCATGAACTACTCCAGTAGTTATTCGTCGACCTGGTATAGACCCTATGCCATAAACCACATGGTCCAAGACGAGTATCTGGAATAAATAAATCCCGAGGATAAAGTTGCCCTCTAATTTCACTGGTCTACGTTCTTATTTGTTTTAATCTCTATAAATTATTAAACCAACTACATAACATTAAACATAAAATGAACTCTCGGCAAATATACCAATCAATATGTCGTCACAGACACTCCAAACTAAAAAAGAAAGTTCTTTTTTATAGCAGATACGTAAATGTTTCTGTAAATTTTGTAATTTGTCAATATTATGACACAATTATAATAACTAACCTTGTCCAATAACAAATTATTTTGAGGGAGCAGGTTTTACTTGGTCCTATATATCAACTATACACCCTAATATCTCAATAGATCTTAAACCCGCTGTGAGCAATATATAATATACTTAATTTCATTAGTCAAGTAATGATACTATACCTGAAAAGTCTTATGGATAGATGAAGTACCCTCAGTCATCAATTAATTAGAATGTAGTGATCTCCCTATCTCGTTGCAATATAATAGCGTACTATCATACCGGTAATTACTCAAGTATCTATCTTATTCATCCTTAATATATCAGTCTCTCACGAATATATTACCTCTTGTTTTACCATACTTACTGACAAAATAAGAAATCATATGACTCACAATACCAAAGGCTACAATTATTAATTTTCTTTATTAGAAGGAGATCAGAAAACGCTTTAGAGAGAGATATTGACTCTGGTTCACTATTTATGTGAGAAATATCTCCTATATGACAGAAAACTAGTATAATATCCATGCTCCTCATCACGAAGGACTCACGACGAGATATACATTGGTGGTCATATGCTAGGTCCCCAAAAATCCTCGTTTTACTAGACGACCTTTTAGAACATACCTGTTATAAAAAAAAAACACCATAAAAAAAAAAAAAAGAAATTAAAAGAAATTTAATAAAATAAATATATAATAGTGATTTATACGTACGTTTTCTCCGAGATCACCAGACGTTGCTTATTAATTGACCAAGTGGACTTTATGAGAGCTCATATAATTATATACTCCAGAAATATATACTTATAGTAAGGTGAGATCTTATTATGATCATATGCCCGTGTTCGACGTGAGAAAATTTCATATTTCCTGACCCACACCAAAAGCACTATCCCAATTACAGCACATTAACCGGGCTATACTTAGCACCACAAGTGATTTGAAATAAGAGCGTTCTTGAGGTAATTGTTATTGTGGCCAAATCATACAAAATTCTAAGGTAAACAACTCATGGCAGTCAAACATCAGAGGAGAAATTGTATAACCACAATATCACAACACCAAATCAATGAACAAATAATGTTCACCTTACGATTAAATGACAAATTGCAAAGTTCTTATATGCTACAATTATCTAAAGCCACCACCCTGTAGCAATTTCCAAGCGAGTGTATAGACTCTACTATCAGCAACACATTTCATTTCTAATATGAGAGCTCTCTTCCCCTTAGAATTTAAATAGCGAAACATCAAGAAAGTTTAGTTGTGCTACACTCCGTTCGCAATATGCAATTTACTTTAAATCATGAACCCTTTACTATTAACATTTGCTTTATTTTTTCGACTCTTATCAAATATAATAATCACACAAACAGCCAACGTCCACTTCGATCCACAACCTACTGTCCGGCAGTCTCGTGATGCGTGTGAGTCGAGCGATGTCTAAGAGCGATCGGACATATCTAGAGTCTGCGTGTGGCGATACCATAAAACTGAGGGATAAGACTCGTAGGCACCGCACCTTCTCTGGCGGCAAGGGTACATCCGGAACCGCCTCAAGGGCTCTATGTCGTGTATATTGCCGGATAGGTTCCCGCGGGGGTCCATCTATACCTGGTTCTCCTCCCCTACCCGTGTGAGCGTATGGAAAACGTCCCTCCCTGTGTTCCCCGTCGGCCTCGAGACCCCTAGTGTGCCGTATCAATTTACTGTAAAGAAAATGCATTTCCTATGTGAACACAAATGATTAAACATCCTAGGACTTCCCAGAGAATATTTATTCGCCTATAAATTACTGACTGTATCTAAAATACTAGTATGTCTCCTGCATAATGTAAGCATACTACATATTTTTCCTACTTGGACTCTTTCTTTTATTTTTATTTTTATATTATATGTCTCAATTCTCATGTGATATTCGTTTTTTTTTTTAGCTATCTTTTACTTCGTGAGAGCATAATAGAAAAACATTACTGGTACACACAGCATTCTCGTAGCGCAACTGCATATTACTATCCGTATTTTATCTCGACACAATATCAACATCACGCATCAACTCGCTGATTTGATGATGCAGGGAGAATATATTCCACCTCATGGACTCGATTTATGAATCTGTCAATCATAGACTACTGTACGTGCCATCCACGAGTAATTATTTCACTACACTATACAGCCTTCCTAAAAGGATTATAGCTCACGGATAAAAGTAGACTTAATCGTTATATTCCTCAATAATAGAGTTATGATTAGAGTATACGACCCACTGTTCTCTGCTAATGTTTCTTCGAGCTTTCTACGTAAGAGAGATATATAATGGAAAATCCACGTTCAATACTATCAAACGACCACTATATATATAATAAGCGCTCTCACAAGGTTCTAAATCTGTTTAGGTGGCACGAAAGGGTGACACGCAGAGGGTTCCTTAAATTAAGCCTAAATTATCAGTTTTCCAAACATGCACCCAATCATACTTTAGATAATAGCTATCATTGACTAAAGTTATCTTAGCGTTACCAACCTCAACGTTACATCACAACGATCCAATATTATGGGATCCAATATAATTGCAAACTCCAACTCTCTTTTACTCATAATAAGTTGGTCATTTTTCGGTGTCAATGCCTTCACTGATCCATTAGTAAATATATCCATTAATTTGCCCCACACATTTTCATATACTTCTATTGTATGGACTAGATGCTGTATCGCTTCCTATTCCTAAATAGTATGACATGAAGCCATATTTGTTATTATTTTCCATACGACCTATCAATAAGTCTATATACACATTAATTAAGACTGTGACTTGGTTTATGCATATTCGCGACTTATCCATCACCGCGCTATCACAGGCGTAGGTTTCCCCCAACATCTAAATACCAATATAAATGTCTCTCTACCAAAACTATCGTTATGGTCAACACCATTTTATAGCCCTAATATATATAATGATCAATATAATATTGACGAATCTCTGGTTGTACGGACTTCGTAATAATACTTATCGTACACCAAGAGTTTTTGCTCTCCTCCCTCAACGAGTCACCGTACGTCCTCAGCCTTTTCTATCCCTCCGATTGAATTACCTCACTTCCACAATATATTCCTAGTCTGCCATCAAAAAGAGTATGGAAAATTTGAGGGACATCACACATGAAACTAAACATAAAGTTATAACAACATAGCATGGACCCACCGTTACCTTCAAATGGATTGTAGCTTGGCTACTAAAACTATTTAGGAGCATTATAGTTCAACTAATCAACTATGTGCACCAGAGTGACATATGTTTGCAGGAACTTTTCGACATGTCATCAGCGATTATCTTTCAACCGTCAAAAATATAAAATCAACTAACCTCTATAGAAAGAAGTAGAAATGTGGGGGAGGTGCAGGAATACCTATATCAAGAAATATGTCCCAACTATTCTCACAGTCACTTCCAAACTAGACTTAATGCATAGTAGACGAAATTCATCTGTCACCCAAACATTACTAATCTGTTACGAATTTCCGTGGCTTCATAGATAGTGGAAGTTTAATTAAAGGTACGACCTAGCTGAGAATCGTTATAAAGCAAGCTTCTACTCCGGTTGTTATAAGCTAGGAGACTTCAAACCTTATCAGTCTAAAGTATCTTGAGTAGATCATACTAACACCTCTGTTTACCCTGGATGCCTTAAACACAGACTCCGTCATATGAACGGTTTTATAGATATAGATTCTCTTCTTCCATGTATTGATTTTGCTTTATGTTCCCATTTCATTATGAATTGTTTTACCTAGGTCCCAGCTTTTGATTATAATTTATACGGGCAGTGACCATTACCAAAAACAATAGCCTTAAATGACTTGCACCGAGTCTAAGTTAAAAACAAAAACAATTCCATGTATGGCGTAATGCCAGCGGAAGTGGCTCTTTTCATACAGGTCAACAGCTATCTCCTTTCACCCTTCATGAAGGCTTGTTCAGAACTATTGAAGATACCTTTATTCTTTCAAAGGGGAAGTTAATCAATCAGCAGTACGGAAGCTTGCAATTCGCGATCTTCGGCAGGTAGAACCGTTCGGGGCAACCCTTGGTGGTTCAAGAATGTAAGCACAAGGTACAGGAGAGGAATAACTCTACAGGCAATATGAAAGGACCTAAACCACACCGATCAAACATTATTATTTTAAAGCAGCTGCGGCGAATACATCATCGTAGAATTAATCTACAAACGCGTAAACAATAACTTTCGAACTATACTTCGATTTGTCACTCTACAGCTCCCCTTTTCTTCATGTGGAAAGTTATGCACAGGAAAATATAATCCGCCGTCCAACAACATCTTCACCCACAGTCCTCCGTTAATGAGGGCCTGAATATAACCACGATACGAATACTGCGTCCTGCAGCTGTAGCAGATCATTAGGAAAAATTAAAGTTTTTGCTCGCCAAGACTCTAGCTCTTTCAGTTATCCTGAAAGCGCCTTATCAAAATTGAGAAATATAACACTAGCAAGGAATCCCGCACAAACTTTCAACAGGGAAGGGGAAGATATACCAATTACCGTCTTTTTACACTTTGCAGAGTATCAAGCTGCAACACTGACGGCAGAATAAGAGCGGAATGCTTTGGGCTCAGACTTAATTTCCTACTAATGGGTCCAGTGCCCACAAGAATCAGACGCTAACCTTCATGCCCCATCACGCCGTTTCCTCTGACCTGAACTCTTGTTATACTACCAAACACCGAATCCTGATCGGATATAACTTTTTACGATCTCACTTATTACTCTATTTGGCTATCTAAAATATGTTATAATTTGATAGTTTAATCTATATTCAAAATCATGTGAGTGCAAACTTGGAATAAAAGAGTTCTGCGAACTGTGACACACCACAGAGAGACAGTATAACTTCGTTCTTGGACTCATAGGTCATACTTGATTAGACTCTATATACAATAGTAGAATTTATGTAGATAGCAGAAATTGATTTATGAGAGATCGCCATATTATATTTCTCTTCTCTCTGGGAGTGTCGAGCCAGAGGAAGTACGTTTCAGGAAGCTTAAACACATTCATCATTGAACTCAACAATATCTATCTACTATGATTTAGATAATAATCACACGCAATAAAAAAATTGAGATTTATCATAGATCGACATAAGAGTATTGAGATTCCTGTTATACAACTTGAGAGTCATCAATAATAAATCCTCGAGAGAGATAATCACAGTTAATTCAAACATTAGAGTGGAATAATATAGATTCTTTAAGATGTACTATTTATTTAAGAGAGACCAATGTTAGAAGATAAAAGTCATATTAATTGACAGAACACGTGGAAGAATATATAGGATTTACAGTTCAATCATTATAAATTTTCTCACTCTGAGCACACGAGGTATTCTGTAATGGTCTAGCTACACCTCTATCACTTTATTATAAAAGAATCTACTAGAATGAAAGCACGCAAATGCTATCCAAGTTTGCGTAGGCTCTTCATGTTTCTATCAAACGCAAACTTTACTTTGGATGATAGCGTTCCCCGCACTTTGTGTACGAGACATTTAAGTATGTATTAGTATTTGCTGCTCTATCGGCACTTTATAACATATATTTCGCTTCTTTCTTTGTTCGCAAGCAAGCAAGCGTCTCAGGCACCTACTCACAAACCACACGACGAGAATCAGCAGACACTCCAACACTATTCAGAGTCCACCTCACTACACAGCGACTCATCACGCGATAGACACTTAGTGACTTATGTATATTGCAGGTGCCAGGCTGTCAATTTTTTTGTAAAGGAGTCAAATACTTTAAGCTATTAGCTTTATTGATGAAATTATCACAAATTAGATGATATATATTAATTATTCCGATTAAAGCATTATCTATTTCTCAGCTTCCAAAACAATAATACTACTCTGCACATGAATATTTAATAAGGTTAGTGAAAATAAGGGTAGATAGTCGAAAGTAAACCTATTCCCAACCTTCTCATATAGTACGAACTCATATACACCTTATATATTGAGTTCAATACTATATACCATTCCTGTAATTACAAGTCAAATTATCACTAAGACTCACATTTAGATAATACTACATCACTAAACTATATACGAACACGGAGCATCATTTAATACTACTGAAATAGACTCTCACGTTATATCTAGCTGATAGCTTAGATACTCATATTATACCGTTATCGTTCGCTATCAAAATCTTTGGAGGTAGCTGATTACGCGAAATGTTCCACTTATTTTCCAGAGTACTTCATATCTATAACCATAATTCGAATCAGTAAAATGACCTTTAATTGAACCTGACGGTATAATTAATATGATCGACTTCTCCATCTCTACTAACACCTATTAGATTCATCCAAAACGATAGGCTAGATTAATCGTAATCTCCACTGGAGCTTTCGTATATCTACCCTACGGGTGATGTATCATTGAAGTTGAATCTCAGTAATGTAATAGTATATACTCACTCTCTTCTTCGAGAGGATAACATAGCTGACATATACTTATCGGCTTTGAGAGAACCTCAATACTCCTATACCTCGTTCGTAGAATTACCGAGTTCTCGGAGAGATTCTGACAAGCGATGAAGAAGATCGCTTCTACCATGAGAGACTGAATAACATATATGGATATTTCAAACACGCCAGCCATATTTATGAAATTCCTCGTTATTGAGACGCTATCAACAATGAACACCTTATGCAAAAGGTAGAAGATTTTGCTCCATCGTTTATCTCTTTTATGCTGAGTATTTATACATTGGTTATTTTTCTTGCTTCTCACATCTTTTACCTTGGTCCCTAGAAATCCTTCACTCTCAATACTGAGTAAGTTCTAAGAAGCACCCTCACCAATAGCATATCAAGTGGATTAGTCCAGCTCAAGTCATGATTAAAAACCGTCATCATTCGCAGATTTCTCCTTAGGATTATGTATGAGTTGTGTTATCTGAGACGCGCGTACTGAAGAGGAGGAGCGAGAACAGTGTGGGTGGAGATACTGGGGGCGGACGATTCTTTTCCTCCTATTGACCACCCGCAACTCGCTAGCGAGGAGCGCCGCTGCCAGCCGTCCAGGATCTTAACCTTTCTTACGGCGGGACCGCACGCACATCTACTCAGAGATACTATACCAAAGAGAGATGAGGCCCTTTCTCTCGGAAGTAAAATTCCTTAACCACATACAGCAGGCATGGTGGCGCGGATCTATATATAGTCCTTGTCATTTATTCAGATTCGCGCGTCAGGCGCCATCCCCCAGCGCGTACCAACACGCGAGCCGAGCGTATACTCTCCCACCAGACTACACCTTTGACATGTGTGTTTGACTGAGTTTACCCTGGGGCAGTCGGCCTACCTATAGTTGAAAAAAAAAAAAATCTTGTTTTTAATACCTATTTCATACGCTGATTCATAAAATGTTACACTCTAGTTTCTTCGGCTGGCTCAACTCTCGAAGAAACAAATCATACTGTGTTGGACTCTGTCTATCCTGTCTGTACGCTGATGCATATAGTTTGCTAAGAAGAGGTCGACTGACAGTAATAATGGCCAAAAATATGCACCAGATATCTTTACTAATACTAATAAATTACTAGATTATCTCTAGGAGTGTTATCCTTTCTCTCTCTATTGTCTCTTCATTTTCCATAAAAAATCAGGCTCGCGTTCTCCGAGATCGGGCTGATTATTGCACCTGATTCCAATAGTGTGTTATTCAGTTTTCTGTCACGACTAATTAGTGCCATCGCTCGTGGTCTTCAGAGAGAGTATAACGAGTAGTTCAGGGCGGAGTAGACGACTAGCTTATGTATATATTAGAAATCTCCCACACTCTGATGAGTACGCGTTATGATAGTTCTATTTCATCTTATACCGGACGAAAGTGCTTACACGAGTTGATACTTATATGCATTGCACTATCACGAATTGTAGTCATAATCACATATCACTCATTAATATAATAGACCACTATACATGATCACGAGACCTATTACTCTATTACCACCATCTGTGAAATTATTTATGGCCGTACGCCATACCCCCTGAGCAATCTCTGATATTCGCATATATTTTGTCATGAGATTAGTTCATCACCGAATGGACCTACATCAATTCTAGCCAGATCGTGATGTACATTTTCCTAACTGTTACTGAATATCATAAAATTTCTCTAAAGAGTTTATTATCACTAATTTATCTGAATTTCCACTTATTATACTAGATTAAACTCTTTTCTCCTATCTACAAAATTTAGAATATTCTCTCAATTAAATAATGAGTTAGTGTAAAATTAGAGGTATATTTATATAATAGTAAGGATCATATTTAATATTAGCTTAATTATTAGTTTTTGACTGAATATTCATATCGCCATTCAAACACATAATTTTATTTGATCATATTAAAATATAGCTATATATTTTAAAATGAGTACGCATAAAGACCTACTACTAACAAATGATTATAGATTATTTCAACACTAGTGTAGGGTTATCGATATCTCTGTGGCTCATAGTGATAGTGTGTAATACTGTGTATATATTATGTATGTAGTATATTAGTGTCTGTGTATATGGTGTATGTGTTAAATTGTGATTCTAGACGCCTAGTGATGTGTAATTGTGTATAAATGACTTGTGTGTGTGTGTCATCAATAACTCAACAAATAAGATGATCACGGGATTTAAGATATCATTTATATAAGAAATGATAGGAGGCTATGTGTAATGACTACCATCCTTTTCTGTGCTTATTATTATTATTATTAATATAAGACATAATATATTAGACACCTATATACAATTTTACAGGTACACAGATATTAATATAATTTATATATATTATTATAAATATTAATATATATATTATAATATTTATATTATAATATATATATATATATATAATAATATATATATAATATATATATCTATATTAATAATATATATATTATATATATTAAATATATATTATTAGTATTATCATTATATATATAATATATATATATATATAATAATTAATATTGTTAATAAATATTAATAATTATAAATTATAAGCTTTTATTGTTAAATATTAATTTATTTATTAACTTTATTGTATGGTCAGTTATTATCAGACAATATTATATAGTCTATAATAAATTTAGTAGAAACGTTTTCTCCGCTACGATATGTATCGTTTTTCCAAAAAACTATTACTTGTAATATGTCACATACACCCATGGAGTAGACAAGGAGACCGGGCGAATACATTTGGTGGAATGCTGGTCGCAATTTAAGTGCGGAAAATGTTTAAAAAAAATAAAAAAAACATGCTATCAATGCGCAACCTCACTTGATCATAATATATAATTAAAAAAAAAAAAAAACAAAAAACAAGAGAGATAAAGATAGAGAAACTAATGTGAATCGCTACTACAGTTCGGAACTAAAAAAAGATATGTTTATTGGTTTAATATGCCACGAGATATATGGTAAAGAGCTCATAATCACAACTAGTTGTCATTTATGTGCTATCCTTAAATTACGACTACATAGCCAAGACTAGTTTATGTTTGAAGAATATATTATTGTACATCGCATTTCTCTAAGTATGAGAAATATTCGTATAAATGAAATATAAAATAATAATAAAGAATATGTAAATATTATGTCTGTTTTACTTGAAAAATGTATATGAAATTAATATTTGATTGTAAACATAAGCCATACTATATAGATGATGCCTTTCTCTATTAGTTCTCTTCACTGTGTTTCAAATATATGGCACTTATCATGAGTTCATAACTTGTAGAGCTTTTATATATTTTTTTACACTTAAATAGATATATCGGCAAGTAAGAGCCTGGCCAGGAACTGTTTTGGGTAATAAATTGGTAGGTCCTAAGCATTACTACGATCTGTCTATTACCGGTTGAACTACGATTTTTATTATTTATTTTTTTTTTTAGGTTAGCAGAGCATTGTCTCTCACATACTATCCTATCAGTCTAGTTGAAGTCAGAGCCCTATTCAACGAGTGAGGGAGTGTTATCTATTATAATCTTAGTATATTTCACACAAAATCTATAATAGAGTAATATCATTATGCTCTCGATGTAATGTAGTTGAGATATTAAAAGTTCAGGCATTATAAGACAGATGTGTGAGACGAGTTAGATTAAATTCCGCATGAAATATCACAAAAAAATGATTTTGAAACGAATCTCACTCACAGAAAAGAGTCGTTAGTTGTCAGTGAAATAACGTAACTCCAACAGCAGACACACTAGCCTCGAGAAGATGAAGAGGATATAAGACGAGTACGAAGAGCACTAAAAAACTGCAAGCTCGTCTATTACTGCAAGCTAGAAACAACCATCCTAGTTTCTATGAATAGAAGGAGACTATGAACTGTTAAAATGTATGTGCATAGTACGAGTTATAGAGTGATAAGATACCACACATCCGCACGACAGCCAAACGCTCGAGAGACTTAGGTATACTTCTTGGAATTATATTTCATAAAAGAATATAAAGCTAGCCATACACATACTCAGGCGAGACTGCAAAAGAAATGTGATGGTCAATGAGACCTAATTAGAAAGATATAAAGTAACTACCGGTAGCTAATATACACTGATCTATTTGTAGCTTTGGACCATCTACGCACAACTTTCATCTATTCCAAAGCCCGAGGAAAAAGAGATCTCCTGACGAGAGCCTCCGCTCATGATATCACTGATCGACAAGAAACATATACATATAAATTTTACTATAAATCAGTGGCGAACATGAAGGATCGCTTATGGCAACTGATAATCTCCATCTAATAGGATCCGGGGAGGGTCGTGCAGCGAGAATTCCACTCGATGCGTGTTGAGTTATTTGTGAGATGAGAACTGTAACTGTGTGGAGCGATGACCACCGACTTCACTCTAGGGGAGTATTGGAGAAACGTCCTCACTCACTCTCCGTTGTGATATCCCTCTAAGGCGAGGCTAGATCTCCACGTAGAGATCGTAGAGCTGATAATTAAGACTATATTTCCATAATATGTGTGTTAATTCATAAATCACAGGCACTTCGCGATATAATGAGGATTATCACCTCAGTCTATTTCGATCTCTCACTGTAGGCAATATCGTAGTTATGAGAGTTATTATTTGTCTTTTATATTCTAATATTTTTATTTATTGTGTATATATATTATATTATATATTAACTCATCTTTTTTTCCTGACGATTGGTTCACTAGTCTTTACTATCTTGTTTTTTATTATTATATATGTTAATCAATTTGGCAGCGTGCGCGACTAAAAATATATGCGGGGAACTAGTGAAAATAATCCAACATGGGGAAAACAATTTGAATAACGTTTCTCACGTATATATTTTAAGCTTATTAAGATCTAATTAATTAGTTTTAAATAATAATAAAGATTAAATAATTAAAATAATATTTTTGAAACGGCACATAATAATAATCATAAACGTCGATAGGGCTTATTATATACATTTATAAATTATATTAACAAATAATTATTATATATATATTAATATAATATTATATATTAATATATATATATATATATATATTTAATATATAAATATATATTATTATATATATATATATATATTAATATTATTAATATAATAGTATATATAATTATAATAATATATATATTATATATATATATATATAGTTATATATTAAATATATTATATATATATATATATATTATAGTTAATATATTTATATGGGCGTAGTCAGGATTTCCTTTTAGGGGGGGCAAAGGTCTGGTAGAAGTCATAGAGTAAAATTTTAGGAGTGGTACTGAATTTTGTCTATGTTATATATAAAAGTTAAGACATCAGAAAAGTATTAGGTATTAAGTCTATATCACATAGCTAAGCATTTACTATTATATACACTACAGCCCTAGTCTCTCATTTTTTTGTGTTTGTTTCTTTTCTTCTTTTTAAGCCTAGACACATTTTTCCCTTCCACAATCACCACACACACACATACACATACACATATACACATACACACATTCACTATAACACCTGCTACCATTACAACCTACGGTCACCTAAGAGTAATCGAACACTCTCACACTTATAGTGGTATGAATAATTCAAACGCTTTGAGTGATGTAGAGTTCACTTAGGCATTAATTTAAAATACTGTATATTGTACATGTAAAAAATTTTGAGGTATGGCGAATATGATATCATTCGAAATCAAAACAAATATAAAGTATAAGTCTATAATTAATAAGATGTCCTTACATTATTAATAAGTACACCTTAATATTCCTTAACTATCATTGATATTACTTAGTAGTAAAATTCATTCATAAGTAGAATTTAAGATGAGTAACAATGCATAACAATTGCGGTGATAAGAGTTGATGGAGATTCTAGATAATGATTGTTGTATAACTCTTGAGAAGGATGTTTATGATTCTATATAACTATTGAATAATAGATAGTTGAGCTGACGGAGCGAGATGATGAGTCCAGCTCAAGGCGCGAGAGAGTACCATGGAACACCACTTGACGTAGAATGCAGAATTTTGCGGAGCAGTCATATTTAGAGCAAGACGGCCAACCAAATTTACCAACTGGGAATCAGGACTGTAATTACGTTGAGAGTAGATATTGGTGTGTCTTGACCAATACGGAGGCATGCAAGTAATCAACTCCGAGGAGACACTATTATCGTCAGTAAAAAGGAAGACGCAGAACCTCACGCTCGTTCGATATTTTATAATATTAGCATAAGCATAGTCGCACCGTCTCGACTTTGATACCCAATACGTGCACAGCAATGCTATCATACAGCAACTCTGGAGACAGTATGTGAATAGAGAGAATAAGCATGGATTAATAATCAGATACGTATCTAGTGTAGCAGCATTAGCTAATTTACTACTTGATCTAGATCAGTAGGCATATATGATGAAGTTATCCTTTCTGTCAACCCACATGCATGTGATATATCTAAACACTAAACGAGAACTTATTAAATTGGCATCCGTCTCTGGTCTCGCAATACACCGAGATTTTGATGTGGCAAAGTACCTTCACTATCTCTGGAGCACGCGCGAACCAGACACACTAGTAGGATGTGTGGTGTCTCATACGAGGACGCTGGCATGCAGCAACGACTGCACACTAGCGCGCTTACTCGCGATATACTATAATGTGTTTTTAGAAATATGGAGGTTAGTTTTAAAGCGCCTGAGATAGGCGCTGTAGACGAATATGATATAAATGACATATATAAGATGAATGGTTCATTGTGTTATAAGGAATATAATTCGAGAAAAGGCAATCATTATTGGCAATCAGAAATAATATTAGAAGAATTGAGGGAGTAAGTAGTAGGCGCATGAGAAGGAAGATTTGGACGATCAGGAAAGAAGCAGACTCACCCTACATACATTGATCCCCTGTTTTAGGCGTCTCAAGTAAATAACTGGAATATTATATAATATTATAATAAATCATAAAAAGTTTATGAACTGTCGAGATATAGAGACGGTAAATCGATGACTTTACAAGGTCAACGGGGTGGCTAGATTTCTAGACGTAGAGAGAACAGGACCAGGTAAATGGTGATAAGCAGGGAATAGCCAGGTGGTATATCACTAATCAGCATAAAGAGAAGGGCAGCACGTTTAATTAGAGCTACATATGAGCATTATGTGTAGACACGCTAGATTTGTGATGTTTGTAGTTAAAAAATCGGGTACTAGTGGTACTATGCATAAATGACCAGTAAAGTAAAGGATTCTTAGACTAATAATTCTTGCTCAGATCAGTGATTTAATGAGATAATCAGAATGGTTATTGAGGTTCTGAGAGAAGGCGTGATAAGATAATTATTATTGCAGCATACATGTAATTATATTGCCTACTATTCGTGAGAAAGTAGATGAGAGTGGCCTAAATTGTACATATCGGATCAATACTTCTAAAGGTACTTCATACCGTTGGAGAGTATGATTAATCGAATAGATGAGCTCCGAGTTAGGTAAGTAATTAATGAATAATCGACCTTAGTTTTGGATGAGATTAAATAGGTGTAGTAGAGGATGGAGAAGTCTGATCACATATAATTACCGCATCATAGCTCCATTTCGATCGGATTTACATGGTGAGATTATGAGGATGACACGTGAAAAGGGACATGCGATTCAGTCAACATTCCAAGATTTTGAGGCTGAGATAACGTAATACGTAGTCAATATAGCACTATGATCACGTTAAACGAGTCGTATTTTATTCAGAGAGTTTATGAATGTATGCGATGCTCAGTATAGTTTAGGAGTATTTAACCTAGAATGAGTCTTAAAATTTGAACTATGTGATAAGTTACAGGAATGGGTGATAACCATTTAAGGAATTATAGTTCGCAATGGAGTCTAGAAGGTATGGGAGGTTATCTCGACTCCCCTTATGTCCTATATGTAAGTGATGAGGTTTATTTGCTCGTAGGAGTGAGACATAATACGATGCTATGTTAGAAT
The DNA here is from genome assembly GCA_015478945.1 of Trachelipus rathkii. NCBI lineage: Eukaryota > Metazoa > Arthropoda > Malacostraca > Isopoda > Trachelipodidae > Trachelipus > Trachelipus rathkii. The sequence continues at coordinate 50,967 of JABUQX010064450.1, read as the reverse complement.
TATTCATTGTGTAAAATATTCTCAATATAGCTAGCTATAAAGTTGCCTTCAAAATAATGGAGCTATGGCAGTAACATGGTCAAATATAGAGTAGCCGCAGGCAGTCCACGATAAAGCTACTAAGTGCGCAGTCAATAATTTGGTACACACTCGCACTGAGAGATAAGTAAGATTTATACAGATTGACTCCATAGTCTAAGAATCACGAGATGCAATATGTGGACTAACTTGACTGTATACCACATTTTTGTACGACTGCGGAGAACACACGAGCCTTCGATTACAAAAGAATAAAAAGAAGCAGAATGAAGAAAAGAAAAAGACACAAAAACTAGCTCGAAAAACTACATGCATCAGTCTACCAGAGAAAGCACGTATAATTGAGTGGAGATGACGCAGTGTGCTTGTACTTCGGTAATTCCTGAAACGTAACGAGAGTGGCACGTGAGAAGATGAAGAATGCTTATAACGAGGAGAGCTAGGGGAGAGCCCCGTATAGTGTCTCCACGTTCTGTATAAGCCTTTTCGGGGTAACACTCCAGAGGAGTCACAGTATTATCACGCATACACCTCAGATGGAAGGGACATGTGCGCGCAAGAACTCGCACACGAGCAGAGCTACTCCGGGACTGTGGATGATCACAAGTTGTTAACACCAAGAATCCGAGAGTCGGAGACGCGTATTCGGAAGAGATACGCCCGCACAGGTGGAAAGTAATGTAGATCATATCATATAACCGTTGTGCCGCACCGGGTACAGCAGAGAGGCAGAGAGAGCGAGACCCGCAGCATAACACTTGCCATCGCAGTGAGGTATATTAGCACAGTTTGAGAGGGGCTCAAGTCAATATTTGGAGTTATCTAATAGAGAATATACACAGAATTGAGATCAGTTATATCAGTCCAGATATTGTGAATTATATAAGGGTAAGCAAAAAGGATCTATTAGTTCTCCAAATATTGAATGGAGACGAGAGAAACGAGAATTTACAATCACAGATGATCTCTCATTAATATGAGGCTGACTAAGTCAAATAAGTATAACGCTGATAATGCAAATTGAGACATGTGAGAATTGTGTACGTTGATTCCTCTTATTTATATTTGTATGTACGATATTATACTTATGTTCAGAGCTCTAACCAAGGCACTCTGGCTCATATACAAGCGTTCGACATTGTGGATTCGCTGATAGCATAACTTTGTGACATTTTTTGAAGTGTATAAATTTAGATCTCTGTGTTATTTTATTTTATCTTCCCTCCTTTTTCTTTGCTGTTGTATATTATATTGTTTTTGGTCTGTTTTTGAGTTTTCTCAGTATCTAACACATTGGATCCTATGCTATGTCACAACGAATTTCGTGATATCCTAGTACTTGTACATGATGACGCATTAGAGATATGGTGCTATGTTCGAGAAGAATAACATATTAGACACGCGCATATAATAGCACTTCTAGCACCGCGCTGCTGAGACCTATGGAAGCTAAAGATCAGTATCGAGGTTATATATCAGGCCCATAACGGAGGACTTGATGGGTGAAGAGTTGTTGGACGGCGTATATTATATTAGTTATTCTGTGAGCAACTTTTACCACATCTAGATAAGAAATGAGGGAGCTTCCGAGTTGACAATCGAAGTTAATAAGTTCGAAAGTATATAATTGTTATATCAGCTGATTTGTAGATTAATATCTACGAGGTATTATAGCCGAGCAGCCTAGATACTTATATAATAATATAATAATATGTTTGAGAAATGGTAGATGGGTCTTATCATTAATTGCTATGTAAGAGTATTATTATTCCTCATTCACTCCTCTGGTTATCCATATTGTGACATCATTCTTGAACCCTATCAAGAGGGTTAGCCGAGAGACGTCTATATCACCTTGCGAGAAGATGTCAGGAAATCAAGCTTCGTTTACTGATGATGATAATTGTTGATAAGACTAGTTATAAGGTATCAATCAATATAGTTACTGATAAACAGCTTATTAGATGGGTGAAAGTGAGAGATATATGCTGTTAGACCTGATGAATAAGGAGGCTACCACTCCGTTATTGTATCATATAAGCCAACTATGGAATTGTGTATATTTATAACACATTTAAGTCGGAGTGTACAAGTTCATTTAAGGCTATTAGGGGTTAAATGTAATTACTAACTGCCTCAGTATAAATTACCTTCAGTACCAGTATTTTTTCGAGCTACAATGAAAATGTCTGTGACAGGTAAAATCTAACTCTTCGGAATAACTCAATATTTAGGAATATCAATAGAGAGAGTAACTCCAATAACGAGGATACTAGGATCAATAAATATTTATAAATAATGTTTGGAGAGAGTGTAGATGAGAGAGTATATTGGTTTCGTTAATCACGATAGTCCAGGTGAAAAAGTGAAATTGTATGAGATATCACGCAGAGGAGTTTTTATCGTGATAAGGTGCCTCTGAGATCTATTTATAGACTGAACCAAGCTATACGTTCTGTGGAGCACTCGTGAGAGGTAGAGGAGACGACAAGGATGTCATTGTTAAAACTACATGGCTGACAATAATCGTTAGTGGTGAACTTGTAGATAAAACTTCACTTACGCTATTAGCATTAAAAGGAAAGTGAGATAATTACGATACACGACATCGCACTCCAGATTGTGTCTTGGTGTACAAAATGTCGAATCGCGAGTTCGCTCATTCGTATTCGAGCATTTATAGTTCTACTGGTGCAACGAGGGAGATCATGTGGGAGAAATCGAGAACACGTAATATCTCAGTTGCAATCGAAGTTATTTCTGACACTCATCTCTTATGTCGCGTCCAAATAAGTAATCCTCTCTTGTATATGACGCAATATAGTCTGGTCGTGTTTTATATTTCAATCGGTCGGGAGAATCGATACGCTTGAGTAGGATATGTTCGACATTTCAGTGCAAGACATATCTAATAGCATCCATCTGAGATATGCTCACACAATAACTTGTAAAATTTAGTATGATAGAACATGATAATTTCCAAAGTAGCAGTAGTAGCATCATAAGCGAAATCCAATGAAATAGTATAATAAAAATAATATAATCGAGGATGGGTCATAATTGTAAAACTATAATGAATAGTGAGAAGATGGAATACACGGGAAAGAAGGATGAAGACGTAATCATAGAACAGAGAAGGAAGCAACAAAACCCACCTGTGGAAAAGATAAAGGAATAGAGTATAAGAACACAACAGAGATTAGAGGTTAGTAATGTACAAGCTATGAGGGGAGAGAGTACATAGTATTATATAGTGGATAAATTGCATGGTGGAGGGAGCTACTAATCGTCCTGTATGCCCGGATTAAGCCTGGATTTTTCAAACCTCCAAAATGACAATTTTTTAACTCGCTCCTTGTGTCATTCACATGCGCTGTTATGGTATCCCGTTGACGATGCAACCAAATGCTCATCTGTGTATAAGCGAGAGGAATGTGGGTAATAATCAGCAATCTGACACAGCAGAAGAAGATACTATAGAAATCTTATTGGGTGGGTGTCAACTCATGCTGTTAATGTTTTCTTTCATATTGGATATTTCTAGAATACACTATTCTACGTGCTCAATGGAGAGTCAGTTTTAGATGCTCACTTTGATCACAAGAATACAATTCAGTAACAGATCACTTTTGTGTATTAGAGTATACTAGCATAGGATTTAGAGAGAGATGAGCAAGCACATATATTTTAAGCGAGGATGCGCAATATTCAAGAAATACGAGTTTTCTCTCAGAGGTTACCTCGGGGACGATCTTGTGTATCAGCTCGTCATAAAGATAACGTATTGGATTCTCATGTACGAGATCCAATAAAGATTCAACACAGGTGTCGGAGAGCGAGCTAGTTTATTAGGACAGACTCAGAATAATTTCTTGGTTATGAGACTTATAGTGAGGGAACTTCCTGCAGAGGGCTGCCTCTTACTCGACACTAGGCCATCGCAACACAAAGAATTTAGAGAAACATGAGGTACGCTGACTCTGTCTGAGCTCGGTATTGAGTATAGAGAAAAAGGGTTATATCACCTCACAGTTAATCATCCATCTTTAGTGTAAAGCGTAAGAAACTATAGAGCAATGACGAACAGCTGTCGAACGCTACTCCACTCATAAATCATTACTTATTATTTGGAGAATACTAATCGGTCTTAATTATTACTCCGCTAAGTAGCACTACATATCCTTAGTAGAAGTGCTGAGGTAGGAATTCGGAAGATAGAAGTATATTATAGGAGGATACAAGAAGAATGCCTGAGAATACATTATACCTTGCAAGCTTATCACGAGTGGTTGGTGCGTTTTCATAAAATTGTGATAGTTATGGGCCAATCTATTGAGTCGTTTGAGCTATTATAGTAGCCTCAGTGAAATATATAATTACCACTTATATGACAGGTTTCATTCTGTAGTTTTTGACATTTTTTAAATACTGGTGAACAGAGCGTTTTGCATTAGTAATATTTCAGGAATGTTTTATAAGGATATATACGTTTCGATATGGTGATAACTTAGAATAAATGAAGTGAATATAATCTTTATCTCACTTTAATGTTTACACGAACATATACTTTTCCAGCAAAATTAGTACGGTTGGGAGACATATTTGTGAGGGAGACTTGGATTGCAGGCCTCTTTAACGTGTGTCTTGGCAGGAATATGGCTGGCTCCAAAACGACATAGTATTGTGATTGAAACCGCCATGATAATATCTTCAGAGATATAGCCTTGGATAGTAACCGAGTAACCATCCGAAGTAGGGTTGTTGGGAGCAAAACTGGGTGATTACTGAGATTATGGAATGACGAACTTGCGGTAGTAGTACAATTTGTATGGAAATGAAAAAAGTAATTTGTGAACACTGCTGTATGTTTTTGTATTAATTCTTTTATGATCTTTATTGTGCTCTCTTATCACAGAGCCCTGGAGGAGATTTGGGGGAAAAAAAGATGATCTTAGACTGAGGAATATGTATTAGATGATATATAAGGATAAGAAAAAAGAGTAACGCACAGAGTAGTGCAGGGTGTTCTTGTGTATGTATTCCATATGCATAGTATTCACATACGCTGAATAGTATCCATAGTACCTTTGATCTTGTGGGCATAAGTTTTTTGTCTTGTAACGCCTTGATCGAGTTGTCAGAAGGATATCAATCTGTCGTGCGTGTCATTTAATATCTTTTTCTTTGTAGTTGGTACATTTATATTAGGCACACATATACTCACTCTTTAGTTATTAAAAATCAGATAAAGATAAGGTCCTACTATTATTATTAATATAGAAGTAGGCATGTGGGGGTCAGAGTAATATAATTGAAAATTGTTATTATCTACCTCAAAACTGGCTCACTATATGTCTATAAGATCCCCTTAACAGTATTTTGATTCGGATGGATGGCCAAACGAGTTTGGCATTTAAAGTCAAATCAGTATCTTAGGGTCCACTGAGATAGAATTAAAAACGTACGAAACACTATATTTATTGATAAACTCCTATTTATCATCTATTAGAAGGGATAAGGGGTATAATATAAATTACAAGCGTAAACGAAGGATCATATATTGAGGTATTTAATTCGAGTGCGAAGTTCACTCGAGACTAAAGAGGGGAAATATTATTTCTGGCTTATATATGAACGATATTATTTCTCAATAAATATGTACGAGATCAGTACTTTGCTCGATATGTCTTGCTCTATGTTATCTTGAGATAAAAAGATAATATAGTTCGTCACTTTTTAGCATTGATTGATATGCCCGTTTCTCGCTTAATGTATGATAGAGCTTAAGAGAAGTGGAAACAAGAGGATGTTTCTTGAGTAGCGTTCAGAGGGATTTGTAGATGATAACTGAACTGTTGGAACATTGCTCGTTGATAGTACGCTAAGCCATAATAGCAAGAACGTAGAACTGGTTATTACCATGACTCCTGTTCTTCATCGTAATGATACATGAGGTGTATGTGAGGTATCCTAGCTCCTATTAGAGAGAGCCTCTGATAATTCTGAAATCCATCGTAAGAATAATTGAGTTTTTGTATATATGCTCAGCAACAGATAATGTCCAAGAGGTCGTTGGTATGAAGAAATGGTGTGCATATTTTGGTAAAAATCCACCCTCGGTGAATGAAAATATGAGTGGTTGGATATCGCAGGTCACTTTCAGGTGCGAGGAGCATGTGTCTTTATCTCAACATCTATAATTGGTACGTTTAAGCAAGAGATAGATAGGAGAGAACAATACGTTTTAAGCCATGTAGAGAGTATGATTGAGCTAAAGATGAGTCAACACCATTATCTTGGAGAGATATGAATTCACACTTACCGCAACTCCGCTGATGGAGAAAACCACTCGTGGTTGGTTTTTTACCTACACTCTACGAGGGCCATGCAGCGAGGTGACTGTCGAGCACCGAAATCGTTCGTAGAGAGAAGGATGTGAGGAGTGTCACAAATTGAGTTATAGCTCTTGTACAGGGTGGCAGTAGGTAAGGAAAGTACACGGAGATAGAACGGAAGAGAAAAAATAGTTGTTGCATTTTATGATACTTGTTTGAAGTACTCCTTGGCATTGAGACTTATGGAATCGTTATCGTGTAACGAGGTATCCGAGAATTTGAGAATTTAGTGGGTCAGGCTGGAGAACTTTAGATCTTCAGTATTAACCGAGCAGTAAAATACTCGCATATGTTGATTGTACACTTAGATTTGAATAAACACCAATCACTGCGCTATGTTGTACGATGTTTTTTTTTCATGTATATGAAGACAGAAAAGTGATTTTTCCTGGAAGCACACGAGAGAAAAAAAAAGAAAATTAATGAAATCTTTCAGAATACATTTGTTCTTTAATGTAACTGGAGCAAGTTTACTATAGTTCGACAACCACAATAAAATAAAAAGAGAGACAGGCAGTACACAGGATAAACTAGAAAGGAGTGAGATGGCTTTGGCAAAATCGGTGAGTATAACTTAGCATCAACGAAGTGAGAAGTGAAGTATTATCTCTCTCTTAACTTCTATCTATATATATATAGAGTACATCAGATCACTAATCGTACACAGACCACATTACAACCTCGTACGTAGCGAGTTGAGTTCGCTCAAGTATGGATGTGGCCCCTTTCGTGTGCATTCACTGGAGACATGCGTGCCCCGGACTTTCACCGACTCGATGTAAACGCTCAGCTTGTGTTTCTCTATTAGGTCAAGAGAACAAGGATCCTATCAGTACTTCATGAATAACGCACCACTTACTCAGAAACATCTCGAAGAACTCTCTGTAATACAAAACTCTCAATTAGCTGTCAGGTACTAAACGCCTCTTTGCCAGTTAAGAATATACATTCTTGGAGAGGAGTTCTCTATTGTGTGGCGAAGGTTCTAGTACGAGAGCTTATAATTTTCAAATCGTCATCTCAGTGAGAGCGCGCTCTGGACGAAAAGAAAATTTGCATCGATAGACGAAAAATGATACTCGGTATACTTTTTAAGGTTAAGTCACTACATGTATATAATATATTATATATAATATTTATATATATATATATATATATATTAATATATAATACGGTATATTATATATTATATATATATATATATATATATAGTATATATAATATATTTATATATATATATATATTTATATAATATATACTATTATAATACGGCGCTATGTATAATATATATATATAGGATAGCGTTTTAGTATATCGCGTCATAATGTATCATCAAAAACTATTATGCTACAGTAAAACGGAATACATTGGTGGTAAAATGCTGGTCCAATTTTAGGTACGGGAAATGTAAAAAAAAAAAAAAAAAAAAAAAAAAAAAAAAAAACATTATATCTCAAAAACTAAAATAGCTACAGCGAAATGGAAAACACATTTTTGGATCCTGGTAAAATTTTACATGATAAGAACAATGTAAAAAAATAAAAAAAATAACAAAATTACTGTTAATTAATTATAGTCATATGATTAGAAAGGCCTATTTAGAGACCTTTTATTGGTTCTCGTTAAAATAAATAGACTTTCTATTAAAATAAATAGACTTTCATAAAAAATTTTGCTTTTTTTTTAACTAAGAATATCCCCAAGGGTATCCCGCACGATGGCCGGAGTCGGGGTCCTCTCGCCTTCCGGGGAACTACCGGGGGATAGGACTAATTCCCCCCCTCGGGAGGGTCTCCGGAACCACCGCTTCTTTGGTATTTGGTGTCGCGGGGGTTCCTCCGCCCCGCCCCCTACTGGGTTGAACGTCCCCCTTAGTGTTCCCCGTCGGCTCGAGCCCCCTAGGGTGCCGTACATAAAGCATTTTACTATGTGAAATTTACCAGGATTCAAAAATGTATTCCATTTCGCTGTAGCTATTGAGTTTTTGAGATATTTTTTTTTTTTTTTTTTTTTTTTTTTTTTTTTTTTTTTACAATTTCCGTAATAAAATTGGACCGGCAGCATTCCCCACCAATTGTATTCCTGTTTTACTGTAGCATTAATCAGTTTTTGGAGGAAGTACATATGACGATATACTAAACGCTGCAGCCATATATATTATACATAAATATATATAATTATATATATATATATATTATATATATATATATATATATATACTTATATATATATATAATAGTAATAGATAATATATAAGATGATATTATATATATATATATAATGTATATAGTATATATATAATATATATATATATACTATATAGTATATACTAGCTATATGATGTATATACTAATTTATAATATATAACTATATATATATATATAGTTTAACCGTGTGATCTTAATATAATTAAAATATATATGAGTAATATATATATATAGCTGGTGTAAGTCCGATTGTAGAGAGAGAGAATCTGGGTACATCAGGTCGGTGAGGTGAGTATCGTACATCCTGAGAGAATATATAGCTAATAATATATGCTATGTGTATGTAGGCGCAGGATTATAATATATTTAGACCTGGTTTTATAGCGTATATATATATATAATATATATATATATATATATAATATAATATATATATATATATATATTATATTAATATATATTATAGGCGTGGGCAGGGGGGTGCAGGGGGGCACTTGCCCCCCAAATCTTGGCGAAATATAAATTATGAACCTTATATGTTTGCCGACGTTATGTTTTTAAGGTTTTGTAGTAGATAAAGGGAAAAATACTATCATGGATAGATTAGGTGAAGTATTTAATTGCTACGATTATTGATGTGTTATATTATTTTTTCAAATTTAAATGAGCATACCATTGAGTATTGGTGTTAGGTCAACAAGCTTTGTGCTTTTTTATACTGTTGGATTCTTCTGATATTATTCTCCGGTAGAACATTCAGTATGTCGATAGCATTTGGCGGTTGCTAAAGCTGTTAAATCAATCAAGGAAGGCGTACCCGTTGATATTCAGCTGCAGACAACACATATTAAAACAATTGCAGAAAATAGAAATATTACAGCAATTTTGATATATATATTTGTTATATTATATATATATAATATATATCTAGTATATATATATATATATATATATAAATATATATATATATATATATATATATATATTATAATTGATATATATATATAATATATATATATATATAATATATATAAATTTACTTATATTCTCAACCTTTGCCCCCCATAAATGGAATCCTGACTACGCCCATATATATATATATACTGCAGTGGTTAATTATAAATCTTTAATGAACGAACATATATTTATATATATATATATATATATAATATACTATATATATAGTATATATATAAAATAGTATAGTATTATTATATATATATAATATATATATGGCCAGCGGTTTTAAGGATTATCCGTCAAATGTATCTTAAAAACTATTAATGCTACAAAAAAAAGGGAATAAAGGGGGGGAATGCTGGTAAGATTTTAGGGCAGAAAAAGTAAAAAAAAAAAAAAAAAAAAAAAAAAAAAAAAAAAAAAAAAAAAAAAAAAAAATCTCAAAAACTACAATAGCTACAGCGAAAGGGAATACATTTTTGGAATCCTGGTAAAATTTCACATAGGAAAATGCTTTATACGGCACACTCAGGGCTCGAGCCGACGGGGAACACCAGGGGGGCGGGACGTTTTGCATACCCCGTAGGGGAGGGGCGAGGAACCCCCGCGACACCATACCAACGAGCGGGGTTCCGAAGACCTCCCGGAAGGGGGAATTAGGTCCTACCTCATTCGCCCATTGTATGAAGTACTGCTCTCATATCTGGGAGGCCTGTTTCACCCGCTTTTGGATAGGGTCGAGTCAAAGCCAAAAGGCTTATAAAACAGTTCTGTACTTTCCAGTTCCCTTGACCCTCTATCTTTGCGCGCGCGATGTTGGGCTATTATCGTCTTTTCTATAGGTACGCGCAGCGGCAGTGCTCGAGGGAGCTTATCACTCGCGTACCTCCACCCTTTACGTCGCCCTCGTAGAACTAGGGGTGCTCGTGTCTGCACATGAGTTTTGTGTTGATGTAGGTAACTCCAGGGTTCGCTGCGGGTGGCTCCTTCTTTCCTGCCACATCTGTTCTGTGGAATTCTCTCCATCTTTCTGTTTTCCTGCTGAATTTAATCTCCCCCACTTTAAAGCCTGCGTCATGTGCTCATTGCGTAATTTACACTTTAGTTGTTGACTTCTAAGGCTTGTAACACCCCCTCCTTGAACAGGGGGGCTCTGCCCCGTGAGTGGTGGTGACAACTGTAAAAAAAAAAAAAAAAAAAAAAATACCGTATTACTTGGGAAGGCCGAAGAGACCCCGACTCCTGCCATCGGGCGGTATACCCTTGGGTATTCTTTAGTGAAAAAAAAGCAAAATTTTAATAGAAAGTCTATATTTATTTTAACGAGAAACAATAAAAAAGGTCTCTAAATTAGGCCTTTTAATCATATTACAATAATTATTAAACAATAAATTTATTTTTATTTTTTTATTTTTTTACATTTTTCCTATGTGAAATTTTACCAGGATTCCAAAACTTTTATTCCATTTCGCTGTAGCTATATGTAGTTTTTGAGATTTTTTTTTTTTTTTTTATTTTTTTTTTTTTTTTTTTTTAAACATTTTCCGCAAATAAAATTGACCAGCATTCCACCAAGTATTCCCGTTTTACTGTAGCAATTAATAGTATTAAGATAACATTATAGGATATACTAACGCTGACCTATATATTATATATTATATATATCTATATATAATATATATATATATATTATATAATATAATATATAATTATATATATATATTAATATATATATATATAATATTATATATATTATATATATAATATAATATAATATATATATATATATATATATATTATATAATATATATATATATATATATATATTATATATATATATATATAAATATATATATATATATATTGTATATATATATATATACTATATATTATATAATATAATAATATATATATATATAGATATATATATATATATATATATATATATAATATATATTTATATATATATATATATATATATTATATATATATATATATATATATAATATATATATATATATATATATATATATTATATATATATATAATATATATATATATATATATATGGTGAAACTAAGAAGTTACCCGCATGATATTCGAAATGAAGATGGTACAAGAAAACTGATAAATATCAGGAATCAGCGTATGAATTTGGTAATGGAAAATGAAAAAAAAAATTGTTATTTTTTTTATTATTTTTTTTATATCTCCAAAACTATGATAGGTACAAGAAACTAATAACATATTTTAGAATCAGCGTATGAATATGTATTAAAAAAAGATTTTTTTTTTTTTTTAACTAAAAAGAATCCCAGGGTAAAACCGAAAAATGCAAAGATGTTGGGTTCCTCGTTGCCTGCCGGGGACGACGGGGGTAGGACTATTTCCCCCTCCGGGGAGGTCTCCGGAACCCCCCGCTCTTTGTATTTGGGTGTCGCGGGGGTTCCTCCGCCTCCTACGGGGTAATGGAAAATGTCCCTCTCCCTCTGTCCCCTCGGCTCGAGCCCTATAAGAATTTTTTTAGCGCTGATCCATATATGCTATTTAGTTTTTCTTAATACCTATTGTAGTTTTGGAGTATATAAAAAAAAATAAAAAAAAAGTAAAATTTTTTTGTTCATTTTCCTACAACATTTCTACGCGATTCATATATGTATTCAGTTTTTTGTACGCTATCTTAGTTTCGAGATATCATGCGGGTAACTTCTTTAGTTTGGCCCTAATATATATATATAATATATAATATATATATATATATATATAGTAGTAATGTATATATATATATAATATATATATATATTATTATAATTATGTATAATATATATATATATATATATATATCATATATATTATATATATATATATATAATATATATATATAGTATATATATATATATATATATATATATATATATATAATATATATATTATATATATATAATGTGTGTGTGTGTGTGTGTGTGTGTGTGTGTGTGTGTGTGTGTGTGTGTGTGTGTGTGTGTGTGTGTGTGTGCCGCGCTTGCTTGCTTGCGAACAAAGAGAGAATTGCTTAGGAAAAGCCTAAAGCTAATGTGAAGCTCGAAAAGTGAAATTTTGCTGCCTTTTATTTTTTTTATTAAGACATCTCTGTGTAAGAAATATTATTATTATTAATATTATTATTATTATTATCATTATATTATTATTATTATTAATCGATTATTAATTATTATTATTATTATTATTATTATTATTATTATTATTATTATTATTATTATTATTATTATTATTATTATTATTATTATTATTATTATTATTATAAATTGTTGATTTTGACTGTTTTTTCAAGGCTTCGCTGAAAAGTATTTCTTTCAACAGAAGAAATTTTCTTCCATATTATTCTGGAATAAAATAAAACTATTGATTTAAGTATAGTACCAAGCTTTCGTTCGTACACTTCGGACATTTTCAAGGAATAATTTTATTATTAAGATATTTCTATCTTGGTTTCATTTCATCCTAAACTCAGGGTTGGGAAGAACAGCGGGGGGGGGGGGTTTTCTTGGCCGTTTTTTGTTGTTTTTTTCCCATTTCCATTTTTTGAGGAAAATAAAATGATAAAAATAATTTGAATTATTGCAATTTTTAATGATATTTCAATATTATTTGACAAATAAATTATATAGTATACAGGATACGTCAAAATTTACAAATTAAACATATATTTAGGTAACAGACTTGTATATTATATGATATATATATAATATATATATATATATATATATATATATATATATATTATATTATATATTATATATATATATATATACCCTCATCATACTCACTCACTACCCCTCATCCCCATACCCCTCACTCAACCCTACCTCACCTACCACCCCTATATATACTACCCACTATACCTCATACCACCCCTACCCCCCTCACCCCCCTACCTCCCTACCCTCACCCCCCTACTATATCTATCACCTCATCACATCACCCCCCCCTCACTCCATCTGTATCCCACTACCCTTCACAAACACTACACCCCCCCCCACCCTGGCCCCACGCCGTTAGTATATCCGTCATCATGTTGCTAAAAACTATTATGCTAGCAGTCAAAGGAATACATTGGTGGACATGCTGGAAAAATTTAGTGCGGAAAATGTAAAAAAAAAAAAAAAAAAAAAAAAAAAAAAAAAAAAAAAAAAAAAATATAATACCATCAAAAACTACAATAGCCTACAGCGCAAAGGGAATACATTTTGGAATCCTGGTAAAAATTTCACATAGGAAATGCTATTACGGCAACCCTAGGGGGCTCGGCCGACAGGGGAACCGGGGGGGACGTTTTCCATACCCCGTAGGTGGAGGGGCGAGGAACCCCCGCGACACCAAAATCCAAAGAGCGGGGGTTCCGAGACCCTCCCGGAGGGGGGGAGTTAGTCCTACCCCGTAGTTCCCCGGAAGGCCGAGAGACCCCGACTCCTGCCATCGGTGCGGTATACCCTTGGGGTATTCTTTAGTGAAAAAAATAAAGCAAATTTAATAGAAAGTCTATTTATTTTAAGGAGAAACTATTTTATTTTAAACGAGAAACCATATAAAGGTCTCTAAATAGGCCTTTTTAATCATATTACTATAATTATTAACAATATTTATTTATTTTTTATTTTTTTTACATTTTCCTATTAAAATTTTACCAGGATTCAAAAATGTATTCTTTTTGGCTGTAGCTATTGTAGTTTTGTGATATCTAAATATATATATATATATAATATATATAAATATATAGTAATATATATTATATCACTATTTTTTTTTTTTTTTTCTTTTTTTTTTATTTTTTTACATTTTCCGGTACTAAAATTGGACCAGCATTCCACCAATTGTATTCCGTTTACTGTAGCATTAAATAGTTTTTAGATACATATGCACGGAAAACATACTAAACGCTGGACCTATATATATAAATATATATATATATATATATATATATATATATATATTATAATATATATATATATTATTATATAATATATATAATATATATATATATATATATATATTATATGCATATATATATACGGACCTTAAGTAAACCATGCTCCTCAAAATAATTTAAGTATTGAAAAGGTTGGTAATAATTTTTATGCAAAATTAAAATTAAAAATTCGAATCTTGCTATAAAAAGAACTTAACTTTTTTTTTATTTTTGGAGCTTCAAATTGATTTAATTATGCCAATTCTTTTATTTAATTTTTTATTTATATATATATATTAATATATATAAATATATATAAAAAGTTGAGAGTAATTTATATATAAATATATATCTATTATATTATATATATTATATATATATTATATATATATATATATAGTATATAATATATAGTATATAAATGGTCAGATTTTTTTAATGCTTACAGTATGTAGCTAAGAGAACGGCGCAGGTCCTACAGTAAAACAATTATATTTATTTTCTTTTAAGCCGAAATTTCTAAGGATGGGATTTAACTTTATTTTTTTTTTTTTTTTTTTGAAGTAATTTTTTTTTATTTTTAACTAAGGAAATACCCCAAGGGTAACCGCAAAGATGGCAGGGGAGTCGGGTCTCTCGGGCTCCCGGTGGACGACGGGGGGGACTAATTCCCCCCTCCGGGGATGGTCTCCGGAACCCCCGCTCTTTGGTCTTTTTTTGGGGTGGGGGTTTTCCCCCCCCCCGGCCCCCCCCGGGGGGGGGGAAAAAAATGTTTTTTCCCTCCTCCGACCAACCCCTCCGGGGTATGAAACATCCCACCCTCTGTCCCCCTCGGCTCGAGCCCCTAAAAAAAAAATTTAAAATTTTCCAAAAAAACAATATTTCACCAAATTTAGGGGGCTCGAGCCGACGGGGGAAAAGGATAAAGTACTTGATAATAGGTCTTTTTTTATTCAAATCTTTAGAATTAGAAATAGAATAAGTCACACGAGACTATCAAAGAATGTCCTTTGACCTGCATTGTAACAGGTTCGATGTCATTCCAGATTGGGAGGGATCAGAGAGAGGGCCAATGGTAATGTTAAGTTTAAAGGGAAGACTGATGCATTGCTAATTGGAACTCTAATGATACGTACTAGATATGATTTTTCAAATAAGAATAAAAGAACGATTGAGAGTAATTTATCGTAGGTGCCAGAGTGAGTGAATATTGTGGATAGGAATAGATAGAGAGATTGGAATTTACAAATATTGTTAAAAATCTGATTGTGGCATGTGGGTACAAATGATATAGGACATAGAAAGTCAGAAGAAATGGCAGATTATAGGAGGTTGATTCAGATCAGAAGATGAAAGCCAGTGGAAGAAGGTGAATGATTTATGGGATCTTACCTAGGTTAGGTGCAGGTCAGGAATGGGGAGTAGGGTTTGGGTGTAAATGATAGGGTTAGGAAATTATGTTTTCAGAAATATTAGGTTTCTGGATTTGTGTTCTTGAGAGAATTTGTCTGGATAAAAGATCTTTTTGCGAGCGAGAATTGGAATCTCATTGAAGTCGCTAAAGGCGTTGTGGCAACTTTTCAAGTACCAGTTTGGACGATGGTTTTAAATAGCAAAAACTAGGTAAAAGAAGTTATGGGGGTGATTTGGAGCTAAATCTGGATCACGATAATATAGAGCGATCAGTAAGCTGTAATAGTGGTGCAGATAAATAAAAAACTATTGTCGCAGATTACAAATAATGAGGATAGCCTACAAATAACAGCATTGTCGGAATATTCAAATGCTTTGTACACAAAATGCTGCTAGCCTTAGAGAATCAAAAAGATGAGGCTAAACGAGAATCTAGACTAATATTATTTGGCATAACTGAGGCAAGGGTTAATGAAAATTATATGGAGACTCCTTTCAGGAATAGGAAATAGACGATTATTCACTTTATTTATACCCAGCTAGCGGAAGAAAGGTGGGAGGTGTGGCGCATTATGCGTTAAGCAATATTACTAATTCTGTATTAATGACCGACTTAAAACTATCATGATATTGAAATCAGTGTGGGGTAGATATCGCTTATCGTAGAATAAATCATATAGAATAGGGGCATTTTATAGACCTTCTGGTTAGAGTCAAGAATTAGACGCGCGGAAATTGGGGAAAGAAATTGAGACAAGCACCCACACGTAAGGAAAAACGGTATAGTTATAATGGTGATTTTAATTTTCCCGGCATTTCAATGGGATTCCTTGTCTAATTTGGACCATAGTAGTCTGTATTTATAAATTGTATACTAGATACCTTTTTTAGCAGATGGTTCCCATGGAACGCCTACAAGAGACACGAAGTGCACTAATTACGACTTAATATTAACTAACGATGAAAGTATGGTGGATGAGGTAAGAGTTGAGAAAATTTTAGGACGTAGTGATCCATAATTATAATCAGATTTAATTTTAGATATGAAAGTGATTATATGGGCCAATTGCAGTTAATAGGAAAAAATCTTAGATTTCCCAAATGGCGTTTTACCACATTTCGAGACATGCTTAGTAAACATAACTGACTGGGATAAGAGTTTAAAAGACCAAAACTGTTTTAATATGTGGGAAGTGGGAACATTTTAAGCAAGTTTTAATGAATATTCCAGGTCAGGTATGGTTTTAAAAGGATAAACCCATTAGGGTGGCAAGGAGAAAACCTGTTTGGTGGAATGGAGAGATAAGAGATAAAATCAATGAAAAGCGCAGATGTTTTAAGAGAATTTAGAAATTATAGGAAAAATAGAAATGAACTTAACAGTCAATAAGAAAGGCAGAGAGAGAGGCAGAAATTAATTTAGCAGAAGGAATAGTAATAAAGACCTGAAGGTTTTTTTTTAGCTTATAGATTTTAAAAGTAAGAATAGTGGACAATTTCGGGTCCAATTATATTGATGAAAATTAGTGGAGTTTCAGATAAAGAGTTTGGTCCAACATTTTCAATGCCTTATTTTGTCTTCAGTGTTTACTGAGGAAAGATTAGATAATAGTTTGGAGACTAATAGTTTTGTATACAAGTTAAAAAGACTTGCAGAATTTAAAATTTGATCGTAAAGAGTATTAAAGTTTAGCTAGAGCGCCCCTATTGGATCCAATGCAAAAGCTGCAGGCCCTGATGGTTATATGGTAGAAATTTGAAAGAGGTTAGTACCAGCATTGCAAAGGCACTGTATGCTGATTTTTAACGATCATATAAACTTGGAGCGACGGTATCCCAGATGACTGGAAAAACAGGCATATTGTTGTGCCTATTTGATAAGAAAGGTAGTAAGGAAGGATTTGGGAAGTTGCTCAGGCCATGTTTAGTTAATATATTTAGGTGTAAAGGTTTGTAAAGTTACTGTAAACGGTCATATAGTAGAATATTTAGAAGATAACATGGTAGTTGTATGACCCCCGAGCACGATTTCAGAAAGGTTAAGTATGTCCAGACATAAACCTTTTAGAAATTTATGGAACTTTCAATTACTGACTGCTTGGACCGAGGAGACCCCGTTGAACTATTAAGATAGTTTACGACTCTTAGCAACAACTTTTGATAAATGTTAAAGGCATAAGCCTGAATAAGTAGTTATTGCAGTATGGTGTGTATAAGGTGGAGTGGTTACATGGTTGGGATTAAAGAGTGGTTGTGGAATAGAAAACAGTGTGTACAACTAAATGGCAATCACAGTCATCATGGGAAATAGTGAAGAGTGTGTCCGCACAGGGTTCAGTGCTGGGGGCTTACTAGTGTGTGGTTCCTCATAATTTTTAAATGATTTAAGACAGGGACTTAGAATGCAAGGTTTCCTAAAAGTCTGCAGATATACCAGAAGTGGCCACCTCATTAGGAATAGTGAAAAATGTATAAATATTCCATATCTTCTTGAGAAACCTATTGAGTCGACAGATAAGTGGTAAATAAATTTTAATAGTAAAAAAGTGTAAGGTTCTTGACCTAGGTTACTCAAATAAAAGTTTTAGCTACGATATGAATGGGGATTGTTTGAGTCTGTGGACCAAGAAAAAGATTCATGGTGTTATTATAAGCAGTAATTTGAAAAGTAGCTAATCAGTGTTTGGAAGAAGGAATATGCTAATAAGAAGCGGGTCAATAATAATCGCAAATGTGTTTACAGGAGCAAGGAAGTAATAAGTAAAGCTGTATAATAGCTTATGTTAGGCCAGTAATAGAGTATTTGGTGCTCAGTGTTGGGCCCCTTATTTAATGAGAAAGACCCTAGATTATTGCTTAGACGAGAGTGCAACGTAAGCAACAAGGATGATTTCTCTGAAGTTCGAGCGGTAAAAGAGCTATGAGAAAGGACTGAAAGAATTAGGAATGGTTTTTCTGTAGAAAGGTTGATTTCTCAGATGGGGCATGATACAGTCACAAAATATTTACATCTATTGATAATACTATGACCAATAAATTATTTTTCACAGTAGAACACGGACAGGTAACCTGAAACAGATAATAAAGAAAATTAAAGAAAGAAGCATGCATCTGATATATTAAAGCATTCCCTCAGTAATAGGGTTGTTAAATTTTTTAATTGGTTGCCAGAAGGAGGTTGTTGAGTGTGACTCAATTGCAACATTTAAGAAGAGACTGGATAAAGGTATAATGGATTGGTTGGGTTCATCATAGTAATTTTTACTAAAGGCAAATTGCTGGTTCTTGGTTACTATAGTTATTAAGGGTTAATTGCAATGTTACTATAAGTTATTAAAGCTGTAGTGGGGTTAGCATGTACATTCTTTAGATATAGTTTTTAGTTTTTTATTTTAGTTGTAGACTTTGTGTACAAATAAGTTGACAAGCCCTAGGGTGCTTTATGGATTTGCATGAGCATGGTTTAGACTTTGCATATCCTGTATATAGTGATTGACAAGTCCTAGGGTGCTTTGTGGGTTTGCATGAGTATGTTGTTTGGTGATTGGTTCTGTTGGCTTGACTGGGACATTCTTCATAGGCCCATGTGGCTTCTTGCAGTCATTTTTTTTCTCTAATGTTCAAATGAAAAACTGTAGCTATTTTCGGTTCATTCAACGAGAAATATGTTAATAAATGCAATTAAGATTGTTAAAAAAAAATTCTCGAATTTGTTGATAATCGGAAAAAAAACTATCGATTATCGTAAAAATACAAATGCTTTTAATATTTTAATATATCCTTAATCGAAAAAAAAACTATCGATAATTTTTTCCAATCGTTCTTTATTCTTAAAATCTTCCTTTTTCAGCCAGGGTTGGGGATTTATTTGATTTTTTTACAAAAAATTAAATCTTTGATTTTTGAGAAATGATTTTTTATTTTTGATTTTTTCAGATTCGTGACGTCATGCGAAATATATATATATATATTATGAAGTTTTTAATATATTTTTTTTCAATTTTCAACAAACTATTGGCATTGTAACCCGTAAATCTGTACATTCTTTAGGCTGCTGTTTATTGTTTCCAATTGTAAGATTTTGAACCAGGCTGGGCCTAGCGGTTAAAAAATTGAAAATAATGCCAGATGCAGACTATTATATATATTGTTTTGTATAATGTCGTATAATAGATATGTTAGCCAGTATTTGAATATTGTCTAAAATTTAGCACCCTTATTAAAAAGACAGATATGCTGAAGAGGGCGCAACGTAAAGCAACGAGGGGGTAGATTTTTGGCTTTGAGATAAGAATATTCGTGAAGTTGTCTAGATAGGCCCTTGCGTCTCTTAAAATATTATTATTATTTTATTATTTATTATTGTTATTGACTGGACATTCTAGAGGGGCCAATGCAGCTTCTTAATTATTAATTTTTATTGGTTTGGACTGGACAGTCTCAAGGACCATGCGGCCTCTCAAGTATTATTCTTATTTATTATGAGTTGACTGGGACATTCTAAGAGGGGTCAATGCGGCTTCTTAAATATTATTTTTAATTATTAATTATTATTGGTTGACTGGGACAGTCTAGATAGGCCCATGCGGGTTCTTTATTATTATTTCTTATTTATTATTGATATTTATTATGAGTTGGCTGGGACATTCGAGGGGCCAATGCGGCTTCTTAAGTTCTTAATTATTAATTTTTATGGGTGACTGGGACATTCTAAAAAGGACCAATGCGGCTTCTAAATATTATTATTATTTTATTAGAGTTGACTGGGACATTCTAGAGGCGTCAATCGGTTTCTTAATTATTATTTTAATTATTTAATTATTATATTATTATTGGTTGAACTGGGACAGTCTAGATTGGCTTTATGTTGCTTCTTAAGTATTATTCTTATTATTATGGGTTGACTGGGACATTCTAGAAGGGCCAATGGGGCCTCTTAATTATTAATTTTTATTGTTGACTGGGGACAGGTCTGTAAGACCATTTCGACTTCTTGTATATATTCTATTTATTAATTTTTTTTTTTTTTTTTATTAAGGGGTTGACTGGGACATTTCTAGAGGGGTCAATGCAGCTTCTTAAGTATTATTCAGAATAATAATTAAGAAGCTGCATTGGAACCTCTCTTAGAATGTCACAGTCAACCTATAATAAAATAAGGATAATACAAAAGGGGGGGGAAAAAGCCGCATTGTTCCATTTTTAGACTGTCCACCAGTCAACCAATAAAAATTAGATTTAAGAAGCAGCAATTGGCCCCTCTAGAATATCCCAGAAAACACATAATAAATAATAAAAAGAATAATACTAATAAGAAGCCTTATGGGCCTATCAAGACTGTCCCAAGTCAACCCAGATAATAATTAATAATTTAAAAAAATATTAAGCACATGGACCCCTCTAGAATGTCCAATTCAACTCATTCATAAAAGAACTAATATTTAAAGAAGCCGCATGGTCTTTAGACCTGTCCCAGTGACCAATAAAATTAATAATTGAGAAGCCGCATTGGCCTCTCTAGAATGTCCCGGTCAACCCATAAAATTTAAGAATTAGGAATAATTTTAATAATAATAATGTAATTAATGAATAGCATTTATAATTAAGAAGCCATGGGCCTACCTAGACTGTCCAGTCAACCAACAATAATTAATAATAAGAATAATAATTAAAAAGCCGCATGGCCCCTCTAGAATGTCCCAGTCATTCATTATAATTAATAAATAAGAATTAATTCAGAAGCCGCATGGGCCTTTCTAGACTGTCCCAGCCAACCATAATAATTAAGTAATAATAACACTGGCCAACAAAGATTTTGCGGAAAAAACTTTTGAAGGTCATTTTATAGGTAACTTGTTGCCCTGATTCCGGATATGACCTCCGTTTTCCTAGATTGGCCCTAGTTTTTGAGAACAGGGTGGTTCAAAAAATTACATAATAACAACCAATTTATGTTAGGTTGTACGTAAATTCACAAAAAAAACGATGAAAGATATATATCAAATTGGTAATGAGTAAGTACATAAAATGTATAGGTCAAAACATTTCAATTCAGTACACACTTGAAATCACAATTATATGCATTACAAATCGCATGTCTATAATGATGTCTTCTGGTGCAGAATGTGGAAATCAACGTTAAAGCTTCCAACAATAGTCGGCATCATGTGTGATCCCATCTTCCTTGGTATCTTTCTTCCATCACTTGATATCTTGATGAACCTCTCGCCTTTGTTCCTCCACTATAAACATCCTAGGATTATCCGGAAACCAGATCTAAGTGGACTATGTATAAAGTGAACTTTTATGCTCATATTAGCATTCAAATTTTTAGCCTGAAAGCATTTTCTGTACGAATTCTACATAGTTGGCAGATTTATGGTTGCCCAAAAATTCTGGAACAACCAAGACAAAACTTTCCAGGCAGATGCTTCGATATCAGTCATGTAATTTATGAAATTGTCATCCTTGATGATTTGGCGAATTTGGGGCCGCTAAAGATTCCAGCTGTGAGTTTCTCCATACTCAACCCTTGGAAAAAATCTGCAAATATAATTTGAAACATTCACCATCTTGTCTAGGGCCCTAACAAAATTGCTTCATCAGTCCTAGTTTGATGTGGAGTGGTGGAAAATAATTTTTCCCCTGTCAAACCAGTCGTTCGTTAATGATATTTGATGAACCTAAGTAATATTTTCCCTAGCAGGCCATACAACTTTTTCAGTGGTCTTCTTTAGCCCTACTATCCAACAAGCATGTGAAACAAGGGTACTTAGTATATCCGCTTTGCTGCCCAAGTAAGATGTTGACCCTCTACAAATCAACGCATATAGACCACTGGTGTTCATTATATCTAAGCTTCTGCAAGATCATTCTTATATTTTCATATTCCTCTTTCAGTTTTGTTGAGTGACCTATTGGAATCGATGCATAACTATTGCCATTGCCAGATGCTAAAAGCTCAGAATCTTGCTTGGAGAGACTTAACTCTCGTACTAAATCATTGATCTCTTCCTGGGAGAACTGTTGCTGTGTAGAAGTACTTTCTTCATATTCACTACCACTATCTGCACGTGTGCACACCAAATCCTGGATAACTTCTTCATCAGACAATGGTCTGGGAGTGTAGTGAACACTGGGATGGGGACATCGTCGGAGTGTGGTACAGGTCGCCTTGCTGATTCCAAATCCGGATACTCAAATTTACGTTTCTTGTTACGATTGATACCTTTCACATTAACCAAACAAAAATAACAGTCACTGTGGTGATTCTTTGGCTCCCGCCATACCATAGGCACACCAAATTTTAAACCTTTTCTTCGTCCATTTTTCCACTGACGTAGATTTTCGACACACGTTTTACAGACCATATGGGGAGCCCAAGACTTATCTTGGTCTCCGAGTTTCATTCCAAAGTATGCCAGATATGCTTGCTTCACAAAGTTAGTAATATTTCTTCTTTGGTTCTCCTGGCAATATTCACCACA